>JAUZST010019439.1:0-32956 GCA_034779995.1 Parotocinclus haroldoi
AGAACTGAAATAAAAATCTTAAGTTGATAGTAGAAAAACAAATGACTCATAAGTCACATCCACTTTCTGTAATGATAAGCTAACCTGCAGTGACCCTGACTTTACTATATAACTCATTATCTGGCAAGATTACGAGTGCAGAATGGCCGCATGTAATTATTATGCCATTCAAATTGGCACCATGGGTCAAGGGTACAGCATTGCTTACGGTTCGAGGTTTTCAGTGACACGACATAATGAATGCTGGAGATAGTGTTGGCAAAAGACTGTGGCCCCTTTACTCTTTTTCCACATTAGTGCAATTAAAGCTAGAAAGTATGGCAGTAAACATTGGGTATTTGAAGAATACATTTTCTCCACTACAAATGTTGTTTGCCTGCACGATCTCCTAAAAAATCAAAGTAATAGACCTTTTGAGTTATCAATTTCCCAAGGATTTTCTAAGCACTTTAACAAATTGGACAGCTCAATTTATTCGTAGCAGCCACTGTCTTCTACAACAATCCTTAAAAAGTCTAGACCCCTAATGAGTATTTAGAAGTAGCAGTGGCAGTAACAAACCCCCAGAGAAGACATAAGGATTGTTCTAGGGAGGGAAAGGGCTTAAAAGGGTGATCCATTCTCCTCTTGGCGACAAGGGACAGGGTCAGGTTAGGCTTTTGAGACGTTCACGATGGCTCCAAAATGAAGAAGGAAGAAGAACAGCATGGGTGCTGCACTGCTCCAGATTTTGCCGGGTCTAAATGGTAAGAGGGATTAGAGCAGGTGAGGTGGATCCAGCAAAATATCAAGCAAACAAATTACTCCTACAGTACAATTGACATCTTCTAGACCATCTGTGTGTACTCCTAGATTTATTGTCAGTGATTGTGACGATCACTGACAATAATTGTGACGTTATAACACATCGCTTATTTACATTGCCCAGTTTACCACCTACGATCTTCTGATGCCAGACTCCTGGAAATTCCTAGATTCAGATTCGATCAGTGCTGATGCCCACCTTCATTTGGAATTCCCTTCCTTTTTTGCTGCGCTCTGCTTCTTCTCTTTATCTTTTTGAATCACCTTTAAAAATCTATTTGTTTGGGCTTTAATTTTCCTAATCTCCACTCTCTGCCACTGGTTTATGTTGACTGGTTTACTTACTGTTAACTTGTTGTTGACCTATGTTGTAAAGTGACCATGGGTTTGTGAAATTGGGTTTTTTTGTCCCAATTTTTCTAGTGACCCATTGTTAACTAAAACGTTCAAGTTCACTTCAGTGCTCAAGTCACTCTTTTTTATGTCTTATTATATCTTCTGTTAACAGTGCTGACTTTGAAGTTCAGTCTGGTTTTTGTTGGTGGGATTTAACACTGCTTTTGAAAATGTCAAAAATAGCAACACTTTCATAAGAGCTAGAGACTGTGTGTGCAGATGAATGATTGATTATGGTTATTATCTTTGGCCAGAATATGCCAGTAGAGTTGATAGGATTGATGAAATAAATCATACTTTGGGGAAAGGATGCATCTACTGTCACTACTGCTGCCACTACTGCTGTCAGCACTTGACAAGGCAACATGTTGTGCTGATCATCAGCAGGGATAAAGATTCTCATAAAGCCAGGAAGGCTTCCTGCTTTGTCTTTCTGCAGCCTGGCCACTCCCCGGATTATTCAGAGACGTTTGTTTCTTATTCATAAACACATACGCCTTGTAATTAGTCTCATGGAGTCAGAGTGGTGACTACTGGCTGTTACTGACAAACAAGCTTGGTTCTATGACACTGGTACTACAGCACTGTACACAAGTCTTAGGCCACCACTACAACATTGTTTTAACAATAGTAAAATGAGCCAATATAACTATTTCGGAGTGTTCTGAGTGTACAGGATATATGTACCCAGTATTATAAAAAAAACTGAATCAAAGTCAGAAAACACAGCTTTCATGGCTACAGTGGCATTTAGTGTTCCAAATACCTCCTCTTACAAAAGCAGGATCAGGGTGCCATTTTGAAGAAGCTGGATGGGTGGCAAGAAAGGAGGGGGACAGGACCTTAAAATCTTAAAATATGCTGAAGCTCACAAAAACCAGGATAAAGACTAGAAGAGTATTACAGAGTGATGAATCCAAGTTTAGAAATTTTGGGGTCCAATCATTAAAAATGTTAAATGTGGTTACTGCAACGTTACTAAAACAACACATCAAATGGTGGCCTAAGACTTTTGCACAGTACAGTATATCCAAATGATTGGCTGCCTATGTATAGCTAGTAGTCAGAACAAGCAACTTAAATATATGAGGTCTAAATATAGAACTCATAAGAAAAAAATGGATGCAAGGGAATATCATCCTGTAATTGAGAGCGTAATCAATTAAATAATCCATATCTCTCACCACGGGTGAAGCTCAGAGGTGTTTTTTTTTAGTTTTTGAAATGTTTTTTTTTTCTTCTAAAAGCTTTGAACTCCAAAAAATGGTTCATTTCTATCCTCTGATGACATAAATGGTTTACTCCAGACTAGTTTAATAATGTATTGTGTATGACTCATCTTTTATGGCGTCCCTCAACAAACGTAAAAACAGATCTTTCAGCTAATGATGAGCTTAAGGTCTCTGCATCAGCCTTAGTGAGCTTAATGCGCCCGTCTTTATTACACCTGGCAAATGTAAAAGCACTCGGGATTAATTCCCGGGCCTTTATGGACGCATCCCTCCTGGGAGAGGAAAGGTGATAAATGAGATATAAAATTATACATCAGCAGTGTATAATTTAATAAGCTTCACTTTGATCAACCACAGAGCAAAGCAATCATTTACTCATGGGAAGCGTATAGAAATGCATCCTTTTATCCATTGCAAAAGGTTCCTGCACAATGTCTGTAGTTTTGCTGCTGTGAGGTAAAGGTCACTACTCTCACTCGTTAATTTAATGGAAATTCAATTACGAAGCATGCAATGCAAGATATAAATTATTTAATATCATTTAGTCACATCATACAATAATGACATTACATCAGGCCAGCATAGTGGTAGAGTCTGAAGGTACTCAGCTTTTATGTTTTCTCTGGCCTCTTGGAGAATCTGCTACTTCTTCTGAAGACCTGGCTTGTCTCATTTGCTCCTGTATCTTCATATGATCCCACACTGACTCAATAATGTTGAGATCAGGGCTCAGTAGGGGCCATTCCATCTGCTTGTTCTCCTTTTTTGATAGATAGTTCTTTATGACTTTGACCGTGTAGTTGGGGTCATTGTCATGCTGGAGAATGAATCTGGGATCTCCCTGGTGAAACTGCATGAGGATAAGGATCTGCCTGCACTTCTCACCAGTGAGGGAGCCATTAAGTTTGACCAAACCACCAACTCCTTTTTTAAAATAAATGAAGTTTTAAACCTGCAGGGAACCTCCACTGTACTTCACTGTTGAATTCAGGCACGGATCCATGTAGCGTAGCAATAAAATAGATTTCGGTGAGCCAATCACTGTTTCTTGTAGTCATCGCTGACTGTTTATTTGTGTTTGTGCAAAAGAGCTTGGACAGCACATCTGGAAACATCTGTCTGACTTTCAATTTCTGAAGAGACCTCGCCCATGCAGGATAATCACCTTGTATCTTGTTGCTTGCTGCTCACGTTTGCCATGATGTAAGATTTTATGGTTAAACTGCTACAATCTACCAGTCTATATGTATTAGTGTGGTTGTCTCTAATACCTCTACACAGTGTTTAGATTTGTTTACTCCTGTACTGAGTGATAAACCCACAATGTCCAGAAGTTTTTCTATCCGGGCATCACGGTGGTTCGGTGTGTAGCCTCGCTGCCTCACAGCAAGAAGGTCCCGGGTTCAATCCCAGGGTGGAGCGGCCTGGGTCCTTTCTGCGTGTCCTCCCCGTGTCTGCGTGGGTTTTCTCTGGATACTCTGGTTTCCTCCCACAGTCCAAAACACATGCGTGTTAGGTTAATTGATTACTCTAAATTGGTATTGACTTGTGTCTGTCTTGAGATGAACTTGTGTATGGCTATGACCTTGTGAGTGCCGCTGAGACGGCCACTGATGCCGATAGCGACATTCAAGAAGCCAAATAAACAAACAAACATCATTATCCAAGGTACCAAAAGTCATCCACCTTATATTAAGGTGGTCTTTTTAGGGTAGCAACATTTTTCTTTACTCTTTCATGCGGGTTTTCTACATTTCAAAGACATGTGTTGGATTGCAAATAGTCGCCCTAAATTGGCCCAGTGTGAGTGTTTGAATAGTATTTTTAGAACGTTGCTCCTGACGAACAGACATTGATTCTGACTTTAAATGAATAAATTAATTAATTAATAATTAAATAATAAATACATTTTCTCATTTCAGCATTGCATGTTGGTCCTGATGTGATCAGTTGGTCTAATTGTGGATTGATGGACACCAGAAATGTAGAAATGCTTTCTCATTTTCCAGCTTTATGTAAACCTAGCTATCTTTTGTGGTTCCCTTAAAGCTGCTTATGTTTGTTTGTTTAGTTCACATGAACAGAGCTTTCTTAAAAGAAAGTCTATGTGCTACACCTCCAATCAGGTCACCAGAAGGAATTCACTGCCTCTCTTTTGCTTATGGTTTTAAAAGTAATTGGACTGGAGTTTATGAAATGTTTTCCATATGATGTAAGGCAAACAGAATCACTGTAACACTGCTTCGCTCATGAAATCAAAGGAATGCTGATCATATAAAATAAACTTCATTAGCCCAGTTTATGACTCAGTTGAATCTTTGATCCTTTCTCATTATAAGCAATTAATTGGAAGCCTTTGGTGGTTTTCATTTCCTATCAGCAAATGGTAGAACTGTGCTAGTCACCAACTATACAGCCAAACGTTTGTGGACATCCAAAAATGGCATGAAAGTACTTATATGTTAATTAGAAAAAATAAAAAATATATAGAAAAATAGAAAAAATGCTAAACACTTTCAAATAAGGACGACCAGTGCTCATTGGTTAAAAGTTTACTGCAGTTGCCTGTATTTATGTGTACACACATACTTGTGTGTAATCGTATAATGACAATTAAAGGCTTAAATTCTTCTTTCAAAGTGCCAACTGGAGTGGTGTACAGCACACCACCTTTGGATTATGAAGTAAAGAATCGTGCTTAAAGCCAGATAGATACATTTGAGTTTGGCAGAGAACCAGAGAACATTATAGTTGACAACCACAGTGCTGAACTTTTTGTCCTTTAGAAATAGAAATCTTCAAGTTGCATCACGCACTGCCATTCCTTGACTCAACTCCATCCATATATTTGGGATGAACTGAAATACTGACTTTAAGTCACCTGTCATTATTGCCCGACCTTACAAATATTATTGTGGCTATTTGGAATCTAATGAGTGCATTCATATTCCATAGTCTCTTGCAATGCTTTAATAGGAGAGTAAACGGAAGTGATGTCGTGTATGCTTAATAGTACTTTGACCCAGTAATATCCAGAAATCATGTTCAGTAGTACATGAATAAAATTTGTAAAACTGTCAAAAATGCCAAAGATGCTTATTATTATTGACTTTCCATCAGCACATGTTCAGTTATGTTCTGTACAGATACAGTCATCTTTATGTCCCCCATCTACAGGCACATGCATACAACACACCATGACTGTACAATCCAATACATTTGTCCATCTCTCTGCACTTAACTGCTTTTTCTTCATCACAACCATTATGTGCTTTGCTTTTATCCATTAGACCACTGTAGGTCCCCTGAGTTGCCTGTCAGGTGAGACGCATTCAGTTAAAATGCATGACAGGCAATTACTGTGAAATGGGCCTCTTGTGCTGACCGATTCCTCTGGTTCCCTCCATCTTCACCAATCCATCACCACAGGAATCTCAGCTGCATGCTTCCAAATAGAAATCTGCTGCAGATTGAGGTGAGTATGCTGTAAAATATTTTCACTCTTTGTAGACTTACCGGGTTCTCTAATACAAAATATCTTCAGGTTTTGCTCCTTCCTCTCCTCTACAGTTCACCCAAATGATTTTATAGGGGGTTGGGGGAATTGGGCGGCCAGTCTTTGCTTAGCTAAACATTTTTGTGTGGATTTTAGATCACTGCCCTTGGTCCTTTTATCCACTGATCCTTTAAGCGTGTAGCTATATTTAGAGCATGATCGATGAAGCTTAACACACTTGTGGCTCATTTCATTAGAGTATGCTTTGCTGAGGAATGACTATGGGAATTTTCTCCTAATGAACCCAAGCAAAAACCCACAGCACATGCACCCTGCACTGTTCTAAAGCTGCATCCCATCCAGACTGCATCCCATTCTTTTGCTATGCTCCAAATTCCACACGCAGGATCCAAAAGTGGGAGCCAACGTGGTGCAAAAGGGGTGCTAATATTAAACATGACGTGCAAGTTTTGCTGGGTGGCAGCCAATTTACAAATTTGTGTGTAACAGCGTGGTATTTACAGAGATGGGATCATCGTCCCTGAAACCTACTCATGATTATACGGGACCTGGACATTTCCCAAACCCTCAGATATAAGGTGGTGAATTCATTAGATGATTAACATGTTGTTTAAAAGGAGATAAAACGTAGATTAAAAAGCATATAAAAGGACCAAATGCAAGCTTCAGAAACAGGACTGATGGGTTTCGTTGTTAAGGCTCTGGACTGGAAATCAAAAGGTTGCTTATCCGGTGCTTAGACTCACTGTGGTTATGAAGAAAAACTTTAACCACGATAACACAATTGATCGTCCGAGTTACAAAATACACAATCGTGTGCATGTGTGTGTGCTGTTTAGTTTAGAAGCAACAGCTTCTCACTCACTTCAGTTTCCTATAAAAAGGATTCTTTCGGATTATTATACTGCTCACAAAAATTAGGGGCTACTTCAAAACGAAGAATCCCATAATTAAATATCCCTGAATTTTTGTGTGTATTTAAGATTAATGCGATGGTGTGATGGTGGGCCTGAGAGAGACCTTGTAGAACTTTTCACAGCCACGAGAATAAAGGTTTGTTATTCACATCTCGCTCTCATCTCATTAATATGCATGAATAAAATTGCCTAATTAAATATGGCTCAAGTACAGGCAGGATTGTTCACACCACTAACAAGGAGATGAGAAAACTGTACAGGTCAGGTCTTGTCTTGGACTCATTATTATTTTTGCTTGTGTAATCAAGTGCCTAACGTTTACCGCCTTCCTCTATATCCTGTTTCCGTTTAGCACAAACCCCTCCTGGATGATTGAAGCCAAGCCGCAAGACTAAAGGATGCACCAGTAAGCTTTGATTCTGCATGAGTGACATTAACATTTACAATTTGCATTTTAACATGGGCTCTGGGATGATGAGACACTCAGTTCGTATGTATAATGTGGCAAATATTAAGCTTCGGCAGATTAACGAGAGGTAGAGCGCGTTTGGCGTCAGGCTTAAAAAAACACACCTTTAAATCGTAATCTTGCTTCGGTTAGTATCAGATGTGAAGAAATACGACGACTGATTTCATGGGTCATAATAAAACTGCAGTCTTCCAATCTCAGTTGGATAATTAAATTAACATTAGTGCATCCGCTATAAGGATATTAAAGGATTTTAAATTAGTGCAGCACATCTTGTCGGTAAATCGAATTAGTTTATAGATCCATTAAGATGTTCTTTGAGAGAGTTTTGACTTTGAAACGTGCCACCACAATGCAAAACAGTTGTATGGTATACAGGTAGGTGCCTTTTATATTTTGTGAAACAGGACGTTAGCCGAAATGGACTTTACCATGGTCGCATGGCACTTTAGACACTTTGCACATAGTGTTGTATCCATTCGTCCATTATCTTCTGCCTAATTCACAGGGGGTGAGTGCCAGCTGGTGTGCACATGGTCACTCTGGGCACAAAGGCAGGAACCGCCCTAGATGGGGTGCCAAACCATCGTAGGCCACACACACAAGGGCCACTTTAAAGACACCAATTAAACAAACCCACATGTCTTTGGACTGCGAGTGGAAACCGGAGTACCAGAAGTAAACCCACGCAGACACGAGGAGGACCCGGGCTGCTCCTCTCTGGAATTGATGCCAGGTCCTTCTTGCTGTGAGGCAGTGATGCTACCCACCGAGCCACCGTGCTGCCCGCATAGTGATTTATCTAAAACAATATTCTTAAAACACAGTATAAAAACATTATTATGGAAAAAGAAAAAAATGATGAAAACACTGTACTGTACAATGCATTAATTCCTATCTTTGTATCATTTGTTAATTGTGAAACATTTACAGTAAGCTAAACGAACTTTACCATGTTTCCCGCCTTCGATTTGTTTTCTGTGACCATGTGTCACAAGGGATCACTCTCTACTGGGTTTCTGTCATTTAGACATCAATGAGATATACTTATATAAGACAGATTTTTATTCCCTATTATAGTTTTTAAGACCTCAGCCATTAAAGCGAGCAGACATTGATCAGACGGACATTAAACGCTGCGTATCTGTACTCAGGGACGTCATCAGACACACTTTATTAGGGCAAGTGGCCCAGTAAAATCTTGCTGTGCTCCACCATAATTGCAGATGCGAAAAAACTTGTCCTGCATTGATCTACAGAATGCGCCATGCAAATTTACCACAAGCACTACACTTCCCAGAATACACTTATGAGCATTATCTAAAAAAAACTAGGACACTTTCAGGCAGGGCCAGTTTTATTCAGTGTATCTTATGAAGTAATGGCTTTCTGCAAATACTAAAAGAAAGAAAGCAATCCTATAGGGAAGATACTGATAGCTCAGAACTATTTGTTTAGTTAATACAATTAATAATTCTTCAATTCTCATCCAGATTAAAGCCCCCTTTAGTGTTCACAGTTGTGTCCCTGTTCCAGAGAAATCCGACTAATTGGCAAGCAACAGCGTTGCCCCTCTAAATTCTGTGTGCCCCATTACAACAAATAGTTCGGAAACACCCCTACTTCAAGCAGCAAGGCACAAAATAAAGAAGCACAGGGCAGTAGGTTTGCCTTGTTGAGTAATGGCAGAAGTCAAACATAGTGGCTGTCTGAAATACTCTGATAACAATTGTCTCTCAAATCCAATCCCAAAGCTTGACTTGGTCATTTAAAAGTTTTTACAACACCCAGACTGAAAAGCTAAGCTGAGAAACAGACTGTACACTCCCATTCCCTCAGTGGGTAACTAAGGGAGACTGGGTTAACTGGTGCTAAAAACAACAAGAGCTGCAACAGCTGAAGGCACCTGACTAATATCGATGCAACCTGTCATGAAATAGCCACTGATTTTGATGCAATGTTAAATAAATCCAATAAATCAAATAACAATTAACACACTGGCTACAGTGACAGATTACTAAATAAACCTCTGAGTTAATTTTGCCATGTTTATTTTGCATATTTCTTTGCTTTTCTTGTGAAACGGAAATGCTTTGGTAATCTGATCGCATCAGGTTTTTCAACGTTTTTCTCAGCCTTGGTAATAAATAATGGCATTTTTTGCCCATGCTGGGATTATAAGGCACATTGTTGTATTAAAACAGAGCCAAATGTAGCAGTTCCTGGTTAGATATCTTAGAGATTATATTCAGACAGACAACTGAAATCTGATTTCTATGAATAACAAATTAGAAGACAAATCGAGAAAGAGTGAACAAAGAAACAAACAAAATCCAGCCACATTAGCATGTTGATTTAAATCAGATTAGAATTTGATTTATGGACTTATGACACAGATTGAGCTGACAACGTGGATTTTGTGTTTCGTGTTTTGTTCTTTCTTAATCATCATAATAATAACGCCATGCAGATGCAGCCCTATTCTGCTCGCTCTACCACAGCCAGCTCCCTTTATCCAGAGAAACTATGAATCTAAAGATGGAATCCCCAGCAGGAATGTGGCCAGGATGCCTGAGAGCATTGCCTGAAAGGGAGTTGATACCGAAGTACAGGGACGTGAACCAAAAACCCCAGCACAGTGGAACAGACATGAACAGCTCACCCCCTTTAGAACTAAGCAGGAGCTCCTGGTTCATCCAGGCAGGAATGTGCCAGAGGAGCTCTGTCTGTATGTCTGATGATTGAATCCCCTTCAGCGGTGTCCCAGTGAGGGTTCGGTTCAGGGTACACCTGGCTCGTCTATTTCTTTGCTCTTCCTCTCCAGGGACTTTAATCTTCCTTTTCACAAGGTGGACAAGCCTGTGGTAGCGCAAGCAGACCAGGGTTGCCCCCATATGACAAAAAAACACAGACCCAGTGCCCTGACAAGGAAGCACAGCCATATAAGTGCATCAAACAGACAGGAAGAAGACTTTAATATAGCAAAAAAAAATGGAAAGAGAAAAGGGTCAAAAGTGCGAGAAAGCAATGTAAGATGATCTGGACCACATCATCATTACAAACAAATAATAATAATAGTAATAATAATAATAATAATAATGGGCAACACAACACATTATGTTGGTTCTTGACAGTCTGTAGATGATTTGGTACGTTCTCCTCACAGCTCTACTGTCATTTGCAAATGAAACAAAGCTAAAGGCGGGAATTACGAAATAAACCTGATTTTGCATGCTTTGTGAGAAAGACATGCATAGCTAATTAAAAATTAACCAATTTTTTTTTTTCCAATCATTTTCTTCCTCCAAACTTTGTATCAGTTTTGTATATATTTATATGGATTCATTTAGTTATTTTATGTACAAATTGTGTCCCTTTTCCTAGTAAACCCAGGGTCAAAGTAAAGGAGTAAACTTAGCTCAGTTCATTTCATTGAGTTCATTTTGCTAGCTAAGTATTCTAAGTACTATACATGGATGGCAGTACAGACTGTATCTGTACATGCTGTGCTGATTATTTCATTGTGCTGAGGTTTGTAGAATCAATGCCAGTTAATAACAAATCCCTCTGGAGCACAGAGGTAGGGGAAGGCTGGCGTGTGGACAGCGTTCTCAGCAAAGCAGCCATCGACGAGTTAAAAAGAGCGTGCTAAAAATAGTTCACAGCAGCTCTTTTGCTGAATATGGAAATGAATGCGGGTTAAATCTGGAAAGAACAAATAAACAGAGGCGTTGTGGCGTGAACGTGAGCGGGAGTCAATATGCAGTGCAGATTAATTCGGGTTGTCCCAGCGGCTGAGCTGGCATTAGATGGCAGAGAAACAGAGAAATGTCTGCAACCACAAAGCAGACAAAAGCGAGAGGACTCACCGGCGCAGCCGAGCATGCACAGCACGCAACAGCACTCTCACAAACAAGCATTCATATGTTAATTATGCAGCGCATAGCTCACTTTCACCAAATCTGTATAAGTTTGAGGACATTTATAATCACACCAACAAAGTTTGACTATAAAATGTAAAAATGTCCTACTGTGGACAGTAGCAATGGGAAGTTTGGACATGTCTAGTCAAGTTGTATTGAGCTTTGTTGTTGGGTTTGTTTTTTAATTGAAAAGAGAGCTTAAAATCTCGCATTTCTCATTTGGCCTTTTTCTGATCTGACTTGTTTTGCAATGTTTTGTTAAAGAACGCGTGAATGTCCCTGGAAAGGTTGTCATCTTGAAGCAATTGTAGTTGCTCAAAATCTCAATGTACTTTACTGCATTAATACTGCCATCAAAGAAGTGTAAATGAACGTTGCCAAAATGCACTGACCCATCTAACCATGACAGACCCTGGATTTTGGATATAATGTTGATGATAGTCTGGATGACCCTTTTTGTCTTTTGTCCTAAGCACACAAGTGCCTATTTCCTCACAAAAAGTGATTCCTCCCAAAAAGTCATCTGACCACAATCCATGTTTCCACTGGGTGATGGTCCAGCCCAGATGCCTTTGAGCCCAGAGACGACAATGCCACTTGTGGACATGGTCAACATGAGGTTTTTTTTTGCACAGTAAAGTTTTAAGTGGCATTTGCTGATATATTGTAGTACTTTATAAAGGTTTGATAAAGGTTTATAACGGTTTGATAAAGTAGTCCCTTGCCCATGTGGTTCTATCAGCTATTGATTATTGACATGTCTTGATGCAGTAACGTCTGAGGGATCGGAGTTCACGCCTATTCCGTTTAAGCACTGAAATTCTTCCAGATTCCTTAAATTGTTTAATTATATTATGCTCTGTACAGGGAGAAATTCCTTCAAATATTTGTTTGAGGAGCACTGTTTTTAATTTTCAATTGAAATACAATTTAAATTTCACACATTTGTTGATAAACTGGAGATTCTCTGCCCATCCTTGTTAGTCAAAGACCCAGCTTTTTGTGGATACTGATTTTGTACCAAATCATTATTATAATCACGTGGTGACATCACATGATTTAGGTTTTTAATTCATTACTAGCTCCCATCATAACTTTTGGAATGTGTTACAGTCCTGAAATGCTGGAATGGATGGTTCTTAACAAAAGAAATAAAGACGCAATATTTTGGGTTCATACTGTCTGAAAATGATTTTAAAAAAGTCAAAGTAAAGGCAGGGAACATTGCATTCTTTGTTTATTTGCATTTTCCATACCGTCACAACCTTCTGACTTGGACTTGTACAAGGGGTGCCCAAACATTTGCACAAAACTAATTACATAAAAGCGCTGCCATGCTATTATACCTGTGCTACAGTAAACAACAACAAGCATGCTCAGTAGTGAAAATGTACAATAACAAAGCCATTTATCATTTAATAAAGCCCTAGTTAGCTAAAATAAAAACAAAACATAGAATTTGACAAAGGTTCACCAAACGTTGTTAAGCTTAGCTTATAATGGCACCTGCTAAATGATGCCAAGAAAAATCTGCCTTTTGTTAGCGAATTACAAATAAATCTACAAAAATAATGATGTACACAATATTTGTGTGCCATTCGTGATCTGTCGCAAATTATAGCATTATTACACAAACTGTTTAGTGTACGTGCTAGCTAGATTATTAGCCTCCATCATTAGCCTCAACGGTGTGCTGCTTAGCATCCATGATTTCCCAGTAACCTAGCAACAGTGTTCTATGCACAGTTTATATAATGTGTGAAATGTATATTTTGCATATTCACATCTAATAAGATTAAAACAGAGCTGCTAATGTCCAGAGAGCATTTTTGTGTAAATTCGTAACAGCTCGAGCAGACTGGTTAAAAATAAAGATCATTCATGTGCAAATCTCATTAGCCATGTGTTATTGACTGAAACTGGCAGCAGGGAATAATAGGTGAGGCTGTATTGATTTTACCTCCTGCCTCATCCTCTCTCTTCACTTGGTCCTCCACATGGCGTCCAGATTGACTGAATGCCACCTGCTGATTCACGCCATCTTTGCCAAACTTGGCCAATTCCGTTCTCTCTGGTTTCTCTTCGGGAGAAACAATAGATCATTAGACATTTCCATTATTAATGAAGCACTAGGAATGAACCAGTGGTATTATATATATTCATTATTGTTCATTATGTAATAGTTATTACATCATTATTTAATGTTTTTTTTCTACCAAGCTTTTAAGGTTTTAGGTTTTGTTAGCGTTTTAAGGTATTTGATTGATGCTTTGGTTTAATTTATACATAGTTCACAATTTTAGTTCTCATTTCTAAATTCACGCATTAACTTATCATATGTGGGTAACACGGTGGCTCGGTAGGTAACTTGGTAGGACTACAGCCTCACTGCATGGTTCGATCCCCGGTGGACTGTTCTGGTTCCTGTCTGTGTGGATAAAGTTAATGAATGGATTGAACACTTATAACCACTTTATAACGATAAGGGTAGGTTTGGATCTAGAGGTTATCCAGGGAATATAGGCAAACAAGTTTGAACACTCTCTTTCAAACGACCTGTTTTGCAACCTCTCTAGCTTAAATATGACATATTTCTGCAAATGCACACATTTTTGCAAAGTCTTTAAAACATGAATCACCATTTATTTATTCTTGACTGAAATCAAAAACTGCTTTTTTCCAGCTTAATTTTCATCAATTTGCCTTACAACATTTCAAATAACAAAAAAGATAACTGTTCTGAAAGAAATTAGATTATATTTGGGAACATTTCATTCACGACATGGAATTGTTAGAATTCAGTCAAGTTTGGTAAGTAGTGGCACTAACTAATGCACAGGGTTGATTTTGTGGTATGATTATGGTCAGTGTTGTGATGGAAAATAAATTACCTGCCCACATCCATCTGTGTAGCGTGATGCGTTCCAAAATTTGGCCATATATCATCTATTTTCCTTTCAGTGCTGACCAATTCACAGTAGTTATGATATATTTTCAGTGGTCTGATGTGCTGCTGTTGTGTTTGGATTTCAGTCCAAGAAGTTGTACTGGTTCAAAAATGTGGTCTCACCTGACCATGTAAACTTTGTCAGACATAACAAACACAAATAACTTTTTTAGATGAGACTTTTTGTTACCATACAGGCCAGCTTTGTGTTAAGGTGGTGAGAATATACATTTCTATATTATGTTTTCTATGGCAGCTTTATCAACTGGCACAACTATTCATGAACAAAAATAATTCCATGCCTACTAAAACAAGCCTGGCTCATACAGGAGAATTAGAATCTGATTACTGTTGAGCTGATCACTTAACATTCTAGAGCCTCGCTCAAGGCAGCGAGATCTTGTGGACTGTGGAGATGTAGCAATAAAGGTAGTGATCTATGGACCAGAAGGTCCAAGGTTCAAGCCTCATTAATGCCAAGTTGACCCTGTTGGGCCCTTGATCAAAGCACAGACCTGCAACTGCTTGGATTGTAACTTGTAGAACCATAATGGTTATAAGTCATTCTGGATAAAAGCATCTGCTGATAGCTAAATGTAAATGAAAACTTAACCACTGAGGCACTATCGACCAATATTGATTTGTCTTGTTCCATGAATACTGATGACTAGGCTCAGATCCCACTGGTTAGTGGTCTTTTAATTGATCCATATTACAGTTTCATGATGACAGAATGTCGTAAATATTGATCATGTTTTCTATTTACAGCTTGAAATTGGCTGGTCGTGAGGGTACTATAAGTAGATGTGAGGGGTCAAGATTGAACTGAAGTAAATCATTTGTTAAGCATAGCCTGAAATCTCTAGATCAGCCAGGACAACTTTAGAATCCTCTCAGAATCAGCCATATTATGCTTAGGTACAAGCCAGAGGTAAGACAGCTACTCTAAAAATGGACTTGAGATCTTTACATTTGGGATTTTAATAATTCAGGGCCTAGAATCTGTATTTCTGGTGTGAAGTGTGAAATGTGAGGTGAGCGAACCATTTTATCAAATGTAGCTTTTGAGTTATACTTTGGTCCAGACCCAATGCTGAAAGCACTAGACATAAGTTTTTACACCTCTAGATCGCCTATCCAGGAATTCATTGGGCAAAAATGAGTGTGTTTACATGTAATTAACATGTAATAATCTGATAAATGCAGATTGTGTCTGTAATCAGATGAAGACATATACATGCGCTTGAGTAATCAGATAGTGGGAAACTCTGGGTTTACATGACAATAACAGATTTCCAATTTGCAACCAGACAAACTTATATTTGTAATATTAAGTAACCTTCATATTCTTGAGCATAAATTGCATTTCAGAGGATCCACAAAGTGTCTGATAGCAGTTTAGCAAGTGCAGAGTTTAATTTCAAGAGAAATCCCTAACTAGTCTATGTAAATAAGCCCAATCGAATAAGTGGACCTGGTTTTTTTTTAGGCAAACATGAGCAAACATATAGTGTATACATGCTAAGAGAAACCAGATTACGTAAATAAAATCCACCACTCTTTATGGGATTTTTTATCTGATTTCTAGATCAGAGTATGCTGTACACATGACCAAGTGATTAATCAGTTAATTACATCACGTTGAAGTACATGGAAAGGCACTCTGTGTTGTCCAGCTGGGACTCTAGTCTCTTGCAGGTCTTCCATGGCCATACAACCCAACCTTTGCACTGCAAGTAAACCCTGATCCTCCGAGCAATAAGAGCTGCTTCCAGAAATATTAGCAATACAAGAGAAAGGGCAGTTTCAGGACAGAAGAGCTCGGCATGGTGTGTAACTACAATTCACTGCTGGACACTGATAGACTGCAGTGCTGAAGGTGAGATGTCCGAGCGGACGTCAGGTTTGCCATCTGAGAAGGTCATGTCTCCCTAAACCTTCAATCAGAGCAGTCTGATGAGAGACTTTTCTTTTCGGACAACAGTCCGGCTAGCTGTCGAGAAGTAAAGAAGGTCAGTGCTTTAGTGTATAATACAATATCCTGCAAGAAGGATGGTTATTTTTAGCTCATATTTAATCATATATGCGTTTGCCTTGCTCCCTGTGTTAAGGCAAGGTGACTGTCTAGCCTGCTAATGAGTCGATTTGTTGGTGCAGTGCTGGCAGCGACCTGGGCTAGCTTCCTAATTTCCTCTGTAACTGATGAACAATGCCCCCTGCTTCCACCGACCTGGCCTTTCCACATATTAAACATTCACAGCCTGAGGCTGTAACACAATAGAGGCCTCTTATATGGGCACACACACACACACACATTATGGACACTACACAGATCTTTAACAGTAGCAGTGATGTCTTTGAGACCCACAAAGGTGTTCTCTAGCCTCTCTCTCTCTCACTCACACACACACTAATTCAGTCTGCAGTGCATTCTGCATAGTCTCAGAGGAACTGTTATCTCTAATGGTTTACCAGCACAAACTGATAGATTGTACAATCTTGGCTGAAACCAAAACTGTTCCTTAAACACACCGAGCCAAGAAAACAAAAAATTGACATGTCTGTTTGTTGTTTTACTTTGTGTTTTACCTTTGCGTATGAAATTATTTTTTTTTTGCTGTTGATGCCTCACATGAACATTTCTCTGGATATCAGGAAATTATTCCACATGGTGGACATAATCACTTTTTGGAATTACAATTCTCCCACCCAGCCCTCTGCTACTACTACCTGGTGCACAATGTTCCCAGGATTTGGCCCAGGATGGCCCAGGATGAAACCATTTGGCCTGTTGAAATCAACTGGACTTACCAAAACATAGAATAAAACATGCCAAGCCTGACACTGACAGCGTGTCACCTACATTACCTGCTGCTCCACCGTGTCACATGCCAATTCCTGCAATTCCTGATTGATGCCAATAGAAAACCAAAAGTACATTCAAAACAGACACGGAGCCAGCAGACAAGAAGACTAAACAGCCAGAAGGGCTTTTACCCAGGATTACAGTGTCAATGCTGAGGAAAGATCTTTATAAAAAGGGACCTATCCCATAGCCTTGGGGCTAGAGAAATAGAGAAAAGTTACATCTGACGCATGTCTCTCATCATCCCGCGTTAACAAAGGGGAGACTAGAAGGCGACTAAACGGCATGCAAGCACAAAGCCAGAACAAAACAGCTACATCAAAGGATGTAAATTAGCTTCACTTTTCCACCATAATGGATTCATTTCTTTGGTCATGGCCTTCAGACAAGGCAGTGATGTAACACTGTGTTGTGGGTGATACCCTATAGGCATGTACAATCACTTCCTAATGTGATAAAACATACCATGATTGATCACAACGCCAAGATATGAACAAGATATTAAGGGGGGGCAGAAATTGGTTCAGTATTTGTTGCAGAGGTTCTAAGCCTTTCCCCAGATGATTAATATTTACCTGCATGTACTGTTATTGACAAAAAAACAGAGTACCCATGTAGAATATATAGAAATAACAAATTGCTGCCTTCATTTACAGTGCTGTCATGTATGAGAATGTACAGTACTGCCAAATCCAAGTTCTGTTTGGCAACCAACAACTTTCGATAAGTATAGAGGGCACGGGGTGAGCGCCTCAATTCTGCCTTTGCTGTGGTGTGATGATCTGGTGAGCCATCGCAATCAACAGTTGGTCACCCTACTAGTAATGCTAGGGACACTGACAACTCAGCGATACATGCAGGATAGCAAGAGCTCTTCAGAATGTCTACACCACACTTCCTTGGTTTCCATTCGCCAGATTTAACACCAATCGAGGGTCATTTAATCGTACACAATGTAGCGACCAGTCCATGTGATGTAGAGAACATGGTTCTCATCCACCATTAATGCTTTCGGAGGTGAACTGGGGTCTGACTGCTCTGCTACTTAACAGAAGCACTGTGTGTTGTGACACATTACTCCCATTCTATAGCCATTCTGTCACTTCAGACCAGATTTGATTTCCTTTATTGCCTGCATGCATTGATGAACTGTCATTAGGTACTCATCACTGAGAAGCAGGAGGCCTGGAGAGGCTTCCACCCAATCATCTGGCCACAATGATATAATAGATGTTATCGCTAACCTTCTTAGGATCTATGGTGACTTACTTGCACTAAGAGTATATGTTAAAAAAACTGGAAAATGTTTACAGTGGATTTTAGCCGAAATCTGCACTGAATGAGAGCTATTATTTTGGCTGGCATAAAAGTTGTGTGTCAACAAGCGGCCAAGTGCTAAGGTGTGACTGTATATTTGTATGGGTTGTCATTATTTGGTTACCCTAAAAAGTGTGTACTGTGAAATCTTCTTTCTGTTCAGTAGATGATCATTTGCTGACTCAGCATTCACTTTCTGGTACACTCTAAATTTAGCCCGCTCCAGGGCATTTTAAAAAAAATGCCTCACACTGCTAAGATGGGCAGAGAGAGGTCGAGGAATGAATTCTGAATTTGGCTGGGCTGAATGAACTAATGAAATTCATAAAATTCCTAATAAATACAATTTAAAATAAAAATTCCTAAAAAAAAAAATCCTAAATAATTCCTAAATATTAGAATCATCTGGTCTGGTATAGAACAGTGTTTATGATGCATTTTTATAATTTTTTTAAAATGCACAATTGTGCCGCTACAAATGAATGGCAAGCAAAGAGGAAAGCCGAAATTCTGTGTGCCCCAGTACCACAAGTAGTCCGGAAACACCCCTGGTTGAGACGTCTATTTTCGGGCATGCCTCTGCACTTGTACTTGTGGGGTGAATACATTCATTCCTGATACCCTGCTTTTGCTTTTCATTAGGCCAGCTCACATAGCCCGCAGTGCAGTGCTATGGGTTATTAATGCCTGACTTGTTCAGAAATCCTGAAAAAAATGAATAAATATCCATTCCAACCGCTCTCCAATCTTCTGTCTCCAGAAATGACATTTCTCTAGCATTGCATTGATAGCTAACTAATCCTGGTTAACATTATCCCTACTTATAGAGTACAGTGTTTAAATAATGCTGGACTAAGTGTGTGAGCTGATTTGGAATAACTGATTCTGCCTGCTAATGGGGAGGCTCTGCACACACAATGGAGATTAATTAGATTACAGTGCTTTACTGGTAAAGAGGCAAATTATTAGTGGTGAGAGGAAATCCTATTTCTACATCCACCTGCAATCAACAGTTACATAATGTTATGTAATGATTTATGCAGCTGTTCTGACTGCCTAGTAGCTGTGCACAATTAGTACAGAAGAACCGCTCTGTACAGCATGTACAAGGAAGCTAATGGAGGCTGCCTTGTGGTTCTTCATTCATTCATTATCTTCTGCTTAATCCATATGGGGTCGAGGGCCAGCCCCCGCCCACCCGGCAACTCTGGGAGCAAGGGCAGGAATAACCCTAGATGGGACACCAATCCATCGCAGAGCACACACACACACAGTCATGCACAGTCACACACTAAGGGCCACTTTACAGACACCAATTAACCTAACACGAATGTGTTTGGACTGTGGGAGGAAACCGGAGTACCAAGAGTAAACCCACACAAACACGGGGAGGACATGCCGACTTCACACAGAAAGGACCCAGGCTGCTCCACCCTGGGATTGAACCCGGGACCTTCTTGCTGTGAGGCAGCGTTGCTATATTTAAAGATATCTTCATGTATTCTGTTTTTACAATAATTGCTTTTTAATCTGCTGATACTGAGTCATCAGTAACAAAGAGCCTTTTCATTGTCATTCTCCCAATTTGTTTCGCAGCAAGAGTCACTTGGATTTGCTGCAAAGCTTTAGAACCTTTTACCTTGTAAAGTATTCGTTTCGCTAGGCAAGCATATGGAGGACAATGGGAAGACAATTAAACATGCTGAGAGGAAGGTTTCATAAAACAATAAAAGTGCAACATGAGGACCTCGCCCTCGTATTTTTCCTGCTGGCTAGTGCTGATTAACTTTTTGATTTAGCAAGACGTGGAGGCTGCATGTGTGGATGAAAGACCTTGAGGTGCAGGTCTGACTCATGCAAGTGGGTTGTAGTGGGCGTCCTCTCTTCAAAAACACGATCAATAATACAGTTGGTGATGCACTGTGGGTTGAGCTGATACCTTTTCAAAATGTCATCAGCTGGAGTAAGTCAAGGAGACGGCTTGATCGAGACCAAGAGCTGATGGAATCGTTTGTGAAAGCGGACAGCAGATGGCAACCCGTAAAGACCGAATGATACCATCATCTTTTGAAGCCCACAAAGGGCAAATGACTTAAAGCCCCCTAAATGTGCTCTGAATTACTGCTGAGCCACCCTATACACCCTCCCTATGAGACACGTGCTGGAACAGCCTGTATCACAGCATCTGCTACCACTGAGAAATCAAGAGTCAGAAACAATGCCTCCCTTTACGATTTATAATGCAGGAGGGGCGTCCGTCTCCTCCCCCATGCCCTATACAAATCCTAACACCCATGGAGATCGACCCCCAATTCCAACTGCTCCACAGTAAAACCCAATGCCTAGATGTTCCAAAGTCCAAATGTCTTCCTAAAACAAGATCCATATGCTAGCAGTTTAAATACATCTCCATGAGTGTGTAAGCAAGCCTTAATGAGACAGGAGTCATTCTCTTGATTGTTGGCACTCTCTGTATAGATAGAGGGGTTTGGAATTATTCGACCTTACACTGAATATGTAAAAGAAATCCAATTAAAGTAAAAGAACTCAGAGTGCCCTTAAATCTCTTAAATTAACTAGCCATTCATGAGTTAATGCTTCCCTAGGGTATAAATATGATGTGTCACAAGGACACAAATTTTCAAAGTCATTCATCGGCAACACAGACTAAACAGTTAGAGTGAATGCTTCTTCTTTTTTTTGACGATGACTCCTTGCTGATTGGGAATCAACCAGTTCCTGTATAATCCCTTTCACAATCACGTTTGCGTTCGGATTACTCAGTGAGTCCGTTTTGAAACGCATTCAAACATAATGGCAGAACAAACAATACAATTGGTGATCACGGTGGGTGGAGTAGAGTCTGCCACTGAGATTAAGCATTCAGACATCCACCCACATGACCACAAAGAGCACAGACGTTCTGGCTTCCAACGGTAACAATAAGCCAAGCACTTTTATGGGAACTGATGTATGTCATGCTTTGTCTTCCAAGGTTCAGGAGGGCACTTTGATCACAAAAGAGTGGCCATCTCCCGTATGACAATATGGGATTATTGGGTGTGGTAATTAACATTTTAATCACCAAGAATAATTTGAATGGTAATGCCAGGCCTTTAAACCAAGACCAGTTACGTTCCGAATCCATGTTATCGCAGTATTCTCACTCACTCTCCGTGCCCAGACTGATACACAAGGCTGTAGGCTGTAGACATTAATTGAATTAAGGGGGGTGGGGAGGTGGAGGGGGGGGGGGGACTGAAAAAGGCCATGATGTATTTGGAAGGCATTCAAAAATATTGACCATTTTATTATTATTTTTTTTTACAATAACTACTATATACTATATATTTTTACTAATGGCTACTAATATTGTGTAATGTAATGACAATGATAAGGGGTTAATAAAGTACAACTATAACCATAATCACAGAAATCGATTCGTTGTTATATGAAGTAAAGTGCAGAAACAGTGACCAAGGTTTAGTAAAAGTAAGGATGGTTGTATTTAGGCGGTGGTTAGCACAGCCACCTCACAGCACTGAGATCCCCAGAGGGTTGCCCTCTCTAGGCTTACACCCTGCCCCCCTGGCTAGGCAAGAGGTCTCCCACAATTATGACCAGACAATGAATGATCGCTTGTATTTAGTATTAAGTTTGTATTAGTACCCAACTAGCACCAAGGTCAATATTAAAAGTATACTGCTCACAAAAATTAGGGGATATTTCAAAATGAAATATCCCATAATTAAATATACTCTCATTTTATGATCAGTGTTTTATAAGTACTATACTGACAAGAAGTACTGATGTTAGTGTTACTCACAGAAATTAGATTATTTCTTCATTTAGAAATTATTTCAAAATTAATATAAATCGATCAAAAAAGAAACATTTGATTTAAAAAGATTATCAGAAAAGCAAAAGAAAAGTGAAAGAGACTGGTTTGATTTTGTAAATGAGATGCAAACTCAATTATGGGGATTGATAAACAAGTCATATATTCATGAGGGTCAACAGAAACGTGTTAATCTGGACGATTGTGTCATAAACGGCCTGTTCAGTGGAGTGTATGGTCACCCAGGAGTTTCAAAACACACTGACAGTGTGATGGACTTTGGACCAAAGACTTGTGATAAACCAAAGACTTTGTTTATTCTTTATACGAGTACTTTATATGAGAGCTTTTATAAAAATTATTATTTCTTTCCACAATAACAGTTCCAGCACAAAATGACAGTAAAAAAATATTGACATTACTTTCTCCTGTGAATGAAATCTGTTAGAAAAACACGGTCTCGATACGGTTTCACAACTGAAGGGTTGCCAGATCCCACAAGAGACATGAGCAACCAGCCAAAAAGAATAAAACCGGGAGAATTATTTTAGAATACACACCAGTCAACCGTGGAACAATGACGGATCTTAATACACATCCCCCAAAAAATGTCTCCAAATACCTTGAAAAGAAATATCCCGTAATTAAATATCCACTGAATTTGTGAGCAGTGTATTATGCAACGCTATGTAAAGCCATGGGTACGCTAGTCATGTCAGATTGTAAAAGAATGGGTATTTCACACTTCCTGGCTGAGTTTTGCTCATTTTAATGGCGAATGACAAAAATGTCCATCGCACATGAAACGACTATGGATCACATCCTACAGAAGTTCGATCTGCTCCTGAACCAAAGTGAACGCTCCCAAAACAGGAGTCGGCATTACCTAGGAGACCCAGAGCAAACATGAAGGAACAACAGCTTTCTGATGTAGTTTGCACTGAAAGCAAACAAAAAAAAAGAAGACAAATGGCAAGTGTGTTCAGGTTTTACTGAGCCTACATGCCATGGAAGAGCTACAACATGATTTTCAGAGTTCCTACTGACAGTGCGAATGCAAACCAAAAATGCCCTGGGTAAAAACTTCAAGGATACTTCAAAGTCAAACATCCCATAATGAATATCCCCTAATTTTTGTGAGCCATGTATTTCTCAGGGGAGCACTGTAGGGGTGGTTCCTCCCAAATTAGTCCCTAGAACTGATGCCAATACTGCGTTAATTAAGCCTGTGGGAACTCAAAAAGCCGCACATGCTGTTTCACTGGACTCACAACCTACGAGCTGAAGGTCAGCAAATTGTACTGAATAGTAATCAGACCTGAGGAAGAGAAAAAATATACAGGAGTTAATCAGTGTGGCTTAAATTAAAGCATGCCTAATTAGTTAGAGAGCTTAAAGAAGCTTTAATGACAGTTTTTCAAAATGTAGTTGATCGGGAAGGAGGTTTTTTATTTCACATAATATTGTAATGATACAGAAGTGTTCCACCAACAGATTTGGTGTTTTAGCAGTGGTGTAAGGACCAGATATAACATAGTTTGATTATTGGACCCACAAATCGTATGCCTGGATAATCATATTAACCTTTTCGACTAGCTTTAGCATATCTTTCTGCCCTGTTCCCCCTCTGAAAAAGGGATTACTTGGGTGTTACCTTTTTAAAAAGATCATTCCTGAAAATGCTTCTTCAGACTGTAGAAGGAAATGAAGCTACCAGTTGCTGCTATTGCTCAAGTATAAGCTGAGGTCAATTTCTTACTTGCCACGCTGCCCACAGAAGAGTTCTGGTTTATTTAACAATTTAAAAACTTCATACACATTTCCTGTCTTTTCTGGTTGCATTTCATACTGCTCACAAAAAATAGGGCATACGTGAAAATGAAATATAACATACTGAAATATCTCCTGGGTAGCACCGCTGCCTCACAGTAAGACGGTCCCAGGTTCAATCCCAGGGTGGAGCGGCCTGGGTCCTTTCTGTGTGGAGTCTGCATGACCTCCCCATGTCTGCATGGGTTTACTCCGGGTACTCCGGTTTCCTCTCTTAGTGTGTGACTGTGTGTGTGCATGTGCCCTACGATGGATTGGCGCCTCGTCTAGGGTTGTTTCTGCCCTTGCTCCCAGAATTGCCTGGTGGGTACCGGGTGGGCACCGGCTGGCCCGCGACCCCGTGTGGATTAAGCAGAAGATAATGAATGAATGAATAAATGAATTAAAATGTTTCTAATTTTAAAATTTAAGAGAAATAATTAAACAATGTTATGGTGCCCTGAGACTTTTGGACAGTACTGTAAGTCATTGCAGATATCTTTTTGTCTAGTCAGGGTGGTAGGGCTAGCAAAGACACACTGCATTTACATTAATATTTATGTCATTTAGTCAATGCCCTTTAGCATGCCCTCCAGATTAGTGTGATTGACTCAGTCATTAGAACCCGAGCAGTTAAGGGTGAAGTAAGGGTCTTGCTCAAAGACCCTACACTGGCAGCCTGGCAGAGGTGGGATCTGAACCCACTGGTCCAAGGTCCAGTGCCTTAAATGCAAGACTACCACAGTCCCAGTACAACTGTAAGCATGTCCAACACAGGGCACCAGTACATTACAGGGTTGGAAATGTCACTGATGATCCCCCAATTGGCCTGCCCTCCCTCAGACAGGGCTCGGTGGGTAGCACAGGTTCAATCCCAGGGTAGAGCGGCCTGTGTCCTTTCTCTGTGGAGTCTGCATGTCCTTTGGAGCAGGGTTTACTCCGGGTACTCCGGTTTCCTCCCACAGTTCAAAGAAGTTAGGTTAGGCGTTTTAGGTGAATTGATTTCTCTAAAATTGTCATTGAAACCTCAGCCGTTGAAACAGCTGCACGCCAGTCCCAAGTCCGGATAAATTGGAATGGGGTGGAGACAGCAATGGCAAACTACTCCACTATCCTGCCGAAATAATTCATGGATCACATCTATGAAAGACAGAAATGTGTGGAGATCCATGATCCATCAAGTGACCGAGAGTCAGCCGCGACTGTACAGTTAATCCATCCAATCCATCCCTCCGCAGTGGTGGGATATAACGTTAGACCATTCCTGCTATGTTAGCATGCTAGCTATTAGAAGGTATAATACATTTCTGTTTCTACCCAGGAGCAATTTGCATCACCAGACATTTATTGTTGGCATGGCAGATCTAACATTGTGTCAGAGAGCACAACACAGGGGGGACTCGCTGCTTTTTGCCTCATCTGTTTTAATAAGGAGAAGACAGAAAGAGCGAGAAACATATCACCATGGAGACCAGCAAGATCCACAGCATCACTTGTTCTCTGAGAGCAGCGTGTTCTACCATTGAGCCTGTAAAACATACACAGGCTGTGAAACACTGATCATTTCACTAGTATCACTTCACAACACTGATTGATCCCAGATTGGTGTCCTCTTAGTCACCTGAGCCATACAAGGCGTAGATACAGGATGTGGGTTCTAGTTTGTCCATTCATTCTTTCATTCTTTGTAAGAAAGAGCCTTGTCCTGGAGAAGGTCACATTGGGACTATCACTGAACACTGGGCACAAGGCTTTCATACGCCTAAAATATGGATGTGTTTGGAAGAGCCACCCAAACCCAGCACTGAACCCAAGAAAAAACAGCTTCCCAACTAATATTCAACCCAAAAAAACACCACTTAGCTCACATCCCACCTCACAGTTTGGCTAATCCACTTACCACTGGCCTGCTCTTTTATTGACTGGCTGGTCCAACCACTGACCAGCTCACCCAACAACCAATGGGCGCATTCCGTCCTCCTTGTGCCTCTGCGTGTTCCTCTGCGTATTCCAGATGTTCCAGTTTCCTCCCAGTCTAAAGACATGCATTAGGTGGACTGGTCAGTATAAATTAGCCCATGACTGGTGTGTTGATATAACCCTGTTGTGGATAAAGCCTTTGATGCTGGTGTGATCGTTAAATAACCCAACTCTTAACATTCCATTCCACCCAAATGGTCATTCACTGGCTAGAAGCCCCAAACACATGAACATTTAGCATACTATCTTATACAATATTATCATTCAAGAATTTGTGGGTTAAGGGTCTTGCTGAAGGACTCAACAATAGTAGCAGTGGTGGGATTTGAACCCTAGAACTTCTGATCCATAACCGCTAGACTACCACAGTCCCATCAGCTCACTTCAAACCTGCTTCACCTAACACATACAATTCTACCCAATTATTGACTTCCTGGCTTTATCCACCCAAAAACCAATGGACCACCAACATACCTAATTCCTAACAAACGATTCCACCCACTCGGCCAATCACTGACTGACTGCTCCATGACTCATGAGTCCCCTTAATCCCACTGACAGATCCAACAGCCTGCTTACATACCTAACACATACAGTTCCACCCAGTTAATGACTGGCTACCCTAGCCACCAAGTAACCATTTGCCTGATTACCCACCTGCCCTTTCAACACCTGGCTGCTCCAGCATAACCAAAGCCACCCAGTTACAACAAGATTCATTCAATATCCTATTTAACTTTCATTGACTGTCTGCATGAACCACTGACCAGCACACCAACAAGCAACTGACAGACCCACTGCTCAATCCTGGTCCGGAGTTCAAGGAGTACCTGCCTCAACCTTCCACCAACCCACCCAACTGACTGATCCACCTATGTAAACTCTTCACAAATTCACCACATCAAATCTAACTTCGATTACATTTCTATTAGTTCATCCTAACAGGAGCAACAATTAGTGGTTTGATCAAGATCAATGAATTTTAGAGATGAACTCAGGTGCATTTGATGCTTATAAATCAAGGAGATTATGAAAAGCTGCACACAGAGGCTCAAACCTAAAAGTGAGAGGAACCACCATGTAAGAGTTCTGACTCATGGACAGAGCCTGTTGCCAGATATTTGATGATACATGTACAGGACGGGATTCTCTATATTAGAAAAGTGCTATCTGTGTGTGTAGTGAATATGCATCACCTCCTTTCACACACACACACACACACACACCTCCCCCTTAGGAAGCCTTTGTCTTCCTCAGAGAAAGGGAGACGTTGCTGTAGCCACATGTGACAGAGGAGGCTCAGCCTCACGACCTTCACAGGGAAGACGACCGTCGTCCAACACTGATAACTACAAAAATTGCCGTTTGTGTTTGTGCACATGCAAGCATGGTCAGCCTGAGGCCGCTCTCATTAGCATCACAAAGGCATTATGATTATAAAAGCCAGAATAATGCATCCTGGCCGTACAATCGGGTATGCCTCACATTTTAAATCCAGATCAAAAGAATTCACAATTAGAGCATCCCACTGCTTATGTGACAAGAGCTGAGGCCACCGTCCCACCCATCAGACAAATAAAATATAGGCTCATTTTAATCAAGCAGTAAGGTCTGGACAAACAGGCAGTGGCACAAATGCTGAATTCTGTTTACTGTTTTGTGCTTAACGAGGCATGACCATATCACAGACTCAGTGCCAGTGCTGTTCAGGAAAATCAGTGAAGCTTATTAGTAAGACTGATTAATAAATATTTTGACCTACAAGCAAAAATGGTTGCTTCATGTGCATTTTGAATGCTGCATGCAAATGTTTGTAGAAGCTCTAAGCCTGCCCTCCAAACTAAGATTTAAAATCAAGACTGTTCAAACCTACCAAGCCTGTCTACACACCAGCGTTTATACATATAACAGTATGACATCTGTGCCGTGCTCCAAATCTTAAAAGAATGAGAAATGACGTCAGGGACGATGAGCACTAAACCTCACTAAGAAATACTCATTTGATCTTAATCTTAAACCATGTTCAAGGGTTTGTTTTATATAGTGCTCACATCAGACACTTGTGATGTCTCTGCCCTTGTGAGGTGTCCTTCTGTCGAGGGAAGTTAAGTGCAGTGCGGAATTAAAAGCAAGGTATAACAAGTAGCTCGTATTGTAGCGTGTAAGGTAAAAAAAAAATCATGTGGAGGAAGATTTTTTTTAAACGGTCAACAAGTTAAGGGTTTGTTATATAGGTTATATTATAAGAACTAGAAAAGTTACAATGACCAATTAGACTATGTAGTGTATATTTAAGAACCCTCGAGTCTTTTCAACACGTTTTTTTCCTTTCAGTTCTGTGGTTTAATCTTACAGTTTCCAAATTCTGAGCAAATTCTGAAAGACTGTGGTTGAAAAAAAACACTTTCTGAAAGGTTTTGGGCAACCGAAAAGTGTAAAAAGGTCATACTGTCGGGAAAAATGTTTACATTGAGAATTCAATCAAACTTGGGGAACAAAGGCTTTGTCCCAGCTGCTTCACGCAAGGGGTTTACATAGCGGAGGGTGTGATTAAGGAATAAGGGGAGTGTGAGGAACTCAGGAATGTCTTAAGATCATTTTAATGCTAATAAAACTCTGAAAGCAATTAAAGACGCTTCGTCTCAGTGTTCAGACTGAGCAGCAACAGATCGACAATATATATGTAATCTATTCTTTCTGTGGAATCATTTCACACTAAACACTAAACAAGTGGTTTTCTTATTATGTCGCTCAAAAATACAAGCAAGTTCAACAAACTCAAAACCCAAAACAAACTATTCACAGTTTTGGAAATAAAAAAAACAAAAAACGGCTTTATCAGTTGTGGTCAAAATTAATTGTTGTATCACCAATAACAAACATTCATACTTCATTTTAAATAATTGTTTATTTAAGAAAGCAAAAACAAAAGAAATAATATTTTACACAGAAATCCATCGTCCAGCATGTCCTAATAAGGAACTGGCAACATCTTTAGGAAATCCAAATCCTGAAAATCTGTAGAAATGTAAACCTGATTCTCTGTATTTTATACAACATGTTAATATTTACATCTTGGCGTTCTGGTTTTGATTTCACAGGCGATCATGAAGGAGGGTCGTCTCCGTGGATGGCCTTGTATTTGGCCATTTCTTCAGGAAAGACCTTCCCTAGTTCAGTGATGAGGAGACTTTTAAACTTCTGCGAAGAAAGTAGATTTCATTGGATAGTTAAAAAAAACATAAGGTGTGTATTCAGATGCTCTGTCTTAATCTGTGATTACAAGAGACAGAGTTCGATTCAGTTTAGAAAATGAATAATAATGCAAACGATTCCCTGGAGGTTGTACAAGCAGCATCCGGAACCCAACCAGTTTCTTTTTTTCCTATAGCACAAGCTCTAAAGTGATTCCCAAAATAATGGACCAGGTAAAGCTTTAATTTGGTGTTTATTGCTATAATTTTCCTAGGCATGTTTACAATAAACTTATTAGCTACAAAAACTGGTCCATTGTTGGGTTCGATGAGATCATAACTTGAAACCAGGTTTTGTTTTGTTTGATTTTGTTAAAAGTATATAACTGGTAAAATAAGTAAGAGAGTCACTGTTTCTGAAACAGTGAAATAAATCCTGGGGCTGGGCTGAATAGACGATGTCTGCTGGTAGAGACTGTCCCACATTTGGACATTTAACTGAGATTAAATGTAATGAATCTATACTCAACAGTCAGCAAATCACAAATCATTCTGTAAAAAAACTGGCTTATGATAAGAAAAGCACAAGATGGGTGCAGGAGAAAACTTTAGGCCATATAAATAAACTGTCAAAAACTTGTCAAATTTTTGTTATTGATATGATCCCATATAAAATTTGGCACATCCCTACTGCCGACCCAAACTAACTGAACAGTGACTGTTAAATATTAACCATTCATTCGTTCATTCACGTTCTCATCTGCTTAATCCTCGGGATAAAAAGTCACGGGAGAGCTGGTGCTCAGCCAGTGGTGCAGGGTGCGAGGCAGGAATAACCCTAGACAGGATGCCAATACATCTCGGACAATTAAATATATATGATCCACCCTGCTCGCAAAAAATAGGGGGTTATTTAATTATGGGATATTTCATTTGGAAATCTCCTTTATGAGAGCAGTATAATATGCTATGGAAATTATATGATCTCCGCAAAATATACCCTGGTCTGGAAGGTAGCAGAGATCATCCGTATGCCAACTTCATGAAGACCAAGAAACTTTCAAAAAATAAAAAATAGATAAAAAAAAGTCCAGGGCAAAATGATAGAAAATAACAATAACAAACAAAAATTTTTTTAAAAAGCCCGTACTTATGAATATTCCACCGAGCGCCGTTAATGCATTAATAAGAAATTAAAGAATTTGACATGAGATGAGTGAATACTTGAAAAATCAACAAATGTTTCCCATTCAAACTGTTAAGAAATGTGTCTGTCAAATCGTGAACATCCTGGTTACGTGCACTTTAATTACAAGACGTAACTCGGTGATGTTTAAGAGGGTGAATGCTGAATGCATCTCAAGGTTCGCGCCGTTAGACTTACCGTCATGGTGTCGATCTTCCCCTTCACCTGTTCATTTTTGGCCAAGGCTCGTTCCAGACACTCTTTGGTGTAGAGCTGAGGGTTGCGACCCTGATCAATGTATCTGTGGAGAAAGTTCAAATTCACACGCATGACTCAAATCGTCGAATCATCTCGTAGCCTTCTACTTGAGGAATACGTCTCTCCGGGTTGAACGGTGCAGGGATTAAAACATTTGTGTCCCATTCCAATCAGCTTCATTACAGCTCCATGTTTTAATCTTCTTAAGAATTGCTCCAACAGCCATTGACTGATTTCTAAAGGTCAACGTGCTTTTGTCTCATTTATTTAGCATCTTCTCTAATCCTCCCTATAGCAACAAGACACTGCGAAGGGCATCATCTCGTCTTTAACCGGCCGTAAAACAAAACGTAGGGCACGTCTGCTTAAGAGACGATACTCACTCGAATGCCTCTAAGGGAACGTTGATGTCGTTAAGCTGCTGTCGACATTTCTCAATATCCTGCAGTCCCGTGATCATCAGATTCCTGCGAAAGCAACACACGGGCACAAATGGTCATGCTTATTTGATCTGTTTATGATCTTTCTATCAGATCAAATCATAGCTCATGGATGCTGGGTGTTTTTATTTGTGCTGAAAATAGCTAGATAACACGTCATACTTGTATGTAAGTCTGGTCTGACCATTAAACCTTTTCCCAAATGGCATATGGGACACAAATCAGACTCTAGGCTGGTCTTATTCTCCACTCTGGCACTCTGTCTTGCCACTCTTTGTTGGTCTAAAGCCTGTGAGATTCTTGTCGCATGCACAGAGCCACTAATTCAGCCATAAAGACTGAACATAAAGGGATTTCAAAGTTGTCACTGGACTTTCGGCAACTTCCCTGATATGTCACAGTTCGCTCAGAGTTTAGAGGAACAGCCCAATTTAGGCAAGGTATTGGTGGTGCCACACATTTTCTACTTCTCAAATCTGCCCTGATACTCTAAAAGATTTTTAAAGCCTCCAAAATAGTTTTGTTGTACACAGCTTTTGTGTATTTGTTGGAGTTGTGTAGTGACAGGGGTCATTGGCTATTTCGTCCCTTACCCTTTATCCCTTTTCCTACTTACATGTTCCAATCCTAGACTGGGTTTAACAGTGTAGATATGCCTGGATAAGGGTTAAGGTGACTAAAGTAAAGACTGTGACACGGTATGACAATTACCTCTAGGCACTATGTGTGTGTGTGTGTGTGTGTGTGTGTGTGTGTGTGTGTGTGTGTGTGTGTGTGTGTGGATGTGTGTGTAAATATATCACCAATAGCAGCAGTATTAATATTAGCACCAGATTTGGTTTATTTAACAGCTATGGACATTAAGTGGCCATTTTAGCGACAAACACAAGGTTACATTTTTTAAAATATCCCCCAAATTAACCCAAGAAACCAAGGTACCCTGAGTAAACCCAGGCAGACATGAGGTGGACAGACATGCAGTCGCCACCCAGAATGTATGCCAAAGTATACCAGCAATAGTAGAAGTATTAGTAACAGCATTAAAGCTATTAAGTATAATATCGAGCAATAGTAGCGTTTTATGCGTTTAACAAAGGCTATATTTTAAATAGTAAACTAATAAGTACAATAGTGCACTAGACCGAGATGCTGTGGTACCATTTCATACCAGATGTAGTGCAGTAATGTAGGGTGCGTATTCACATTTGTAATTCGGTCGTTAAAACCTCTTACAGTTTTTGGTTGAGTCCTGTCTGGCTGCTTGGTTGAAAGTCGCTCACTATGATTCCCAGCTGCCGAATGTTTTCGATAAACTTCTCAAGATGTTCTTCGAGGTTATCGAACTTCTCAGCCATGTTAAAAACTTCATATGAGCAAGTAGCAGAAATATTAAACGACAAAAAAGCTGAGAAATCACATATACAGAACCGTCCACAAGATGCTACCAGCTAACTGGTTACACACTTTCCGGCAGTGCGTAGACCGAACCGCTCCTTGTTCACTAGGTAGCGCACTAGTTAGGGAGCTAGTTTTTTATTATATGAACCCGAACGGATCAAATAATACGCACAATGGCTTAATGAGATTCTTAAATAGCAAATAGTTTGCCAGTGTAAAAATTATCAGCTTAACAATGTAGAATGTGAATGTGACCTTAATATGAAGAATGGCACTATTTTAGGCACAGCCGGAACGGTGTCATTTTGTTGCTCGAGAAAATGTGAACGTACATCGTCTCGAATTGCTGCAAATTGTCGTGGCGTTGGCGACGCAGGCGCAACAATGGGTATTTTCTTATATAAAACGGCGTTGAATAAAAAAAAAAACTCGATATAAATATGTTGTAAACACATGAACCCGCAG
>JAUZST010019449.1:0-60416 GCA_034779995.1 Parotocinclus haroldoi
TCTATAACGATATATATATATATATATATATATATATATATATATATATATATATAAAGCTAAGAAATAAAAACAATATAAAGTATAAAACATACTACAGACTTCAGATCTGTTCAAAATAACAGATAGATTATGCTTTTGTAAGTGCCTCACAATCTGAGTTTCCTTATCAAAAACTAGAACCATGCAGAACTGTGAGCTTTTTATAGACTATTAATTTTGCAATTGGCTAATCATCAGTGGTTAAGTGGAAGGAATTGACTCGAGTGTAAGATAGCTCACACTTGACTTCCTGAAGTCATAAAAAATAACAGAAGGTTCTTAACTATCCATAAAATCTTGAAAGGGAGATGAGGAAATTAATTAAATTAGTGCATTCATGGCCGCATGACTCTCCTTTAGCTTTCCTTGCTTTTTTTGGGTGATTGAATGGGATATTAATAAACCATGTTAGATATACACTGCATGAAAAATGGCTTATTATCCATCATATATCAGAGTGATTGCCATAAAGAAAGAATTTTAAGAATTGTGAGCCATAGGTCTAAAGTAACACTGTAGGATGGACTTTTATAGGACTATAGCCTTTTGCTTCATATATAATTATACACCTTGATACACAAATATATATCTAGAGTAACCTTATAAATGTGCCTTTAAAAGTCAAGTTCAGGGGGGCGGAGCTTTCCTTAGGAAGCGGGTGCTGTTATTGGTTAGATATGGGGATGGTGTATATGATGATAAATTTCACACAGCTGTCACCCTCTCGCCTGCAGGTGAGGATTGATGGGATAGAGGAGGGTGATCCATCATTCCAGGCAGATGGTGCCATATTGGAATTTCGGAAATCTGTTCCCAATCACACCTACAGGTAGACAACCACGTAAGAATCCCCCTGTACTGCCTCCACATGTATGACACTACTGGAAATCAATGTAAGGTACTCAATGTCAATGCACTGTCAAAGCACTGCCTCCACACCTTGACAGATAGAGTGCTGTCAGAGAGAGTGAGTATGAGGTGGAATTGACAGCTTCTTTGTGCAGACTGTTAAAGGGACCATGAGCTCTAAGATGAGCATCACACAGCCAGTCTACTGTCAAGCACTGGGCCTCTCCTCATGGCAGTCAGATATCAATCTTGGCAAAGGCTTGTATGTAGGGGATATCTGATCAAAGTTAGGAATGCAGCTTTACCTGGAAGACACATTACATTGATTACATAGAGCATGACAGTTATCATTCTTTACAGCAGGCAAGGCAGCATATTCACACAGTCAGTGTACCTGTTACTGATCTTAGCTTATGAACCCAAAATTTAGCAAGGTAAAACGTGTTTACAAAAAAATTTATAACTCATAAATTACAAAGAAGTGTTAACATTTAACCCCAATGTGTTTTTATAAAGGCATGGTTTACATTAATGTACATTTACATAAAACTATAATAAATCATTCTTAGGTTCAGCAGATGAGAACTGAATTTCATTGTAACTTTGGAAAAGTGAAGCCAGGTAAGAGTCCACATAATGTTTTTAACCTGGAGATAAAAAGTACAATTTTAATTTAGTAATAAGTACAAGTTTATATTTTAAGTGTTTGTCTATTATAATGACATTTGTTGCAGTATCTTTTGCAATTAGTAACACAAGCACTTAATACAGGTCTAAAAAATTAAGTATATACCACAATAGATTTATGTCATACCGTCTGATACATCACTTAACCAACTTAAATTTTTCGGTTTAAAAATAGTAACTAAGAGGCACTGGGGGAAACCTGCGTACACACAACTTAATGAAATGATGATTGCAGAAGTATAGGTCCAAAGTTAAACAGAAAAATGCATGTCATGTGCACTTCCCATACGAAGGTCTTAGTAAATAAAATATAAACCTGATTAAGGGACACCCCATTTCTCTTTCCATTCACCCTGAAAACATTAAACCTACACAACCGGACACATATACCACTTTGATTTGAAATACACAAAATCCATCGTTGACAGATGACACATCATATGATCAATGCAGCAGTCTCTGTGCAGCACATATCCATCAAGAAGAGTCACTACATTATTTCTAATTATGTGCAGTACAATGGCAAGGTCAACTATATGAACAGACAGTCTCACACATGCATAATACACACCTCTAAAGCTCACCCTGTTCAGAGATTTCTATTGCTCACAGCCCCCACTCCAGAAGGTGACCCCATGGACAGAATAATACCTTGCTATTGCTACTGGTTTTTACTAAATGCAAAGTCTATTAATCTCCAGTCCCTTTCCTCTCTCCCCTCTTCAATGGATTTATGACTGCGCCTAAAATGCTAATGTCTCTCAGTCCTGCCCTGTCCATATTTCAAAGCCATCACTTTCTGTTCAAAGAGACACACAAGAGGACCAGCAAACATATAGCACATAATTAATTATTCTGTAAAATTACTGATCTCGGTGTTAAAAAGTGAGGAATTTGATTTTGCAGATTCATGGTATGGTTGGGGTTTGGCAGATGAAAATATGAAGATGCTTACATCTACTCACTGTTTCCTTATAAATCTCTGTAGCATGGGATCCTCACAAAAATGTTTCTGAAAGATATATCATTTAAAATACAAAATGATTTTACCTAAACATTGTTTATGTTCCTTGATGATTCTCAGCTTTTAGAGATACAGCAAATTAGATGCATGCTTTGTTTTTAATGCGTATCATAATGAGCAAATGTCATTTGATGTCATTTAGCAGAGACCCTTATCCAGAGTGACTTACAACTGATACAGTTTTACAATCCAAGCAATTGAGGGTTAAGGGTCTTGCTCAAGGACCCAACAGAGGCGGTTTGGCAGAGGTGGGATTTACTGAAAGATGAAAAGGAATTCACATTTCCTGAGGTGTTTATAGTGAGTGTGGATGAAATTGGACAATTTTCTGCTCCAGTGGCTTGTTTAGTGGATGCTAAAATAATGTCCATTTAAATTGATGTAATTATGCACAATCTTTGCCATTCACTTAAATGCGTAAGCTGCATAAATAGAAAAATAAAAAGAGGATAACGTTCATTCAAATATTATTCAAAATTCAGCTTTAAACAATATGTTCTGTATAACGTTTTCGACATGCACTGGACTAAAGCCAACCAGCTTCCAGTTTTAACAGTTTAACTGGATTTTATCATCACTGTCTGTTTTCTTTTTAAGCATAGTCTATAGGGGGATAAAGTGACACTTCATAATTTATCAAATTACCCTTATAAAAAGTATTTTAATGACATTTCTTGTAATAAAGCACTAATTGGACAGGCATAAAGCTTGTAAAGTAAGTGACACATGTCTCAACTTTAAGGCCTAATAGTGTCATAGGATATATTGCATTACTTTTCATCACACATTCAGTAGTACACATATAGTAAGGGGAAAAAAACACAAAATATTCTGAAAATTTCCACTTGTTGATTGTCTAGGCTGAGGGTCTCCTTAAAAAACCTTAATAACACTGGTCTACAAAAATTTTACATTTTTTGGTTATTTTCATTGCTTAATGATTTTGATGTGCTGAATTCAAATGCAACAAGGTCTCTAGTTTCCAACTGTCCCATTCACATAGGAAATAGCAATACTTTGTGAATCTATCCTGGAGACCAAGCACGAGGGTAACTACCTTTAAGTCACCACTGATGTTGGTCATAGTTCATGCACCTCACTTTTGTGACTCAAAAGTCACTTCACCACAGATATAGCAGAAATTGCTTTATTAAAGCCAATATTTTGAGGTTTTGTTGAATAGCTGAACAACAATATAAGTTGAATGGTGAAAATGCTGGTTGGATGACTGATGGAAAAATGTAAGACTCCTGTAGAGTTGTGTGAATCAAGTTTAATTACGATTATATCATATAGCTTTCACTGGTCATTCAGTGATGATACAGTACTTATAATGCAGTCTTAGAGCCTATAGTTGTATCAAAGGCTGTGAGAAATATCTACACACTCCTGTATCGAGAGCCAATTTCAAAATTTCAAAGTAATTTTCTTTTTCAACACTTCAAAAAAAGTTCATTTCTTTCCATGTCTGAACCAATTTGGCTAGTAGACTAGTGTAATTGCAAAATATTCTCAACCCCAACTGAACTCTCGTCACATATGTGAGCCAATAAAATACTGTGAGGTTGAAGCTATTTTTAAAAATTCATTGTTATTGCTTGGGACTCCTAAAGGGAAGTGAAGGCCAGATTACTTAATAATCATCTGAAAGTAATTAACTGCATATATCAATGGTGCAGTTGTCATTTTTGTGTCCACCAGAGCATGAGTGGTGCTAATTCGAAGTTGGTCCCTGGTAATACGCTGCACAAGAAGAGGTAATTATGCTAAGAGGCCTCCACACTCAGCCTGAAAACAGGGCCTCTGCGCTTAGATCAACTATTAAGATAAGCTGCCCAACTTCAAAATTCAGCATAATGTTTGATGAGAAACCGCACTGTAAGCGGTTGTGGATTTGCATTCTTGAAAAATTCAATAAATTACTATTTTTATAGACTTTTGGTTTTAACGTTACTTGATGGAATTGAACACTGTGATTTGCATATCTTTTCTGCATGAAAGTCTTGTCCAGCTGCTATGCAGGAGAGGAGAGTATTAACTCTTAAGAGAGAGCAGAAAACAGGTCTAACTAAAAAAAATGCCAGGGTTACATTTATTGATTGCTGTCCAAATACTTTGATCCATGTATAAGACTAAAACTATATCATGTGAATATATGAATAATACACTAAACATGCCTTATGTTTGTAGTATCTCTTAAATATGCCAATTTATATACACTCGCTGGCCACTTTATTAGGTACACCTGTTCAGCCCGTCATTAACGCAAACACTTAAACAGCCAATGACATGGCAGCAACTGAATACATTAAGATATGCAGACATAGTCAAGACAACCAGCTGAAGTTCAAACCAAATGTCAAAATGGGGAAATATTGTGATTTATGTGACTTTGGATGTGGCAAGATTGTTGATGTTAGATGGGCTGCGTTTTTTAGAACCTGCTGATTTACTGGAATTTTCACAAACAGTCATCTCTAGGGTTTACAGAGAATGATTCGAAAAGAAAAAATATCCAGTGATGAGCAGTTCTCTGGGCAAGAATGAGGTCAGATGAGACTGGTTCAGGCTGTAAGAAAAGCAATAGTAACTTAAATAACCAATCATTACAACTGAGGTATGCAGCAGAGCATCTCAGAATGCACAGCATGTCAAACTTTGAGGTGGATGGGCTAGTGCAACAGAAGACCACACTAGGTAAAAGGTAACTCCTTTCAGCAAAGAACAATCAATAAACTACATATACTACAGCTAGAGTGGATTTTTATAATGACATGTAAGGATGATAGGGTCAGAAATTGGGCAAAAAAAACATTAAAGCGTGGATCCATTCTGCTCTATGTCAACAATTGATTTAGGTGGTGGTGCAATGGTGTGGGGATATTTTCTTCTCTCTATTTAATAAAAATAAGATGAGCATAATTAACATCATAGTCTACATAAGTATTGTTGCTGGCCAGGGTACAGTGTATTTTACTTTCAGATCATGGCCCAGTTTCAGATTATAAAGATTATAAAGGACAAGCATGGAGTCAAGAATTTCAAATGGATATTGCAAAGCATAAATTAAGTTATATTTATATCCAAGCACAAAATGAATGCACAAAAAACCTCTCAATATAAATGGATTGTGAGAACATATTTAACATCAGTAAAGCTGAATATTTTCAGTTCTATTGTTCCAGATGTCTGTATAAAACATAGAACAGTTAAAGGGACTGTATAAGATGTTGTGAAGTATTGCAAAGATTTTGGAAGGAAGTCCCCAAAATTATCACATCTTTGGTCTTGTTTCTCAAATGCAGTCTTATGTTTTCAGTTATGCATTTAAACTAAGGAAATTAGATTTAGTACATGCAAAATATGTAATTGCCATTCACTGAAAGAACATAACCTGGCAAAAATAAAAGTAATACTTTTCATAAGATCTGGGCACTGATTTTATTACTTTTTTGTTGTTTTTAATTTTTTTTACAAGAAGACACTATCTTGACATGCCTTTTGCTGATTTAGCTATTATTTTTATTGGAGCTTGGTTTTGTGAATATGTCCATTTGTATCCATATATTTATGCTGTACTAAGTAGATTTCTGTTGTCTTTTTTCACTCACAGAAAAATGTAAAGTGGATTCTCACATCGAAAAGATGCAGATGTGTGCTATTAAGGAACAATCCACATAAGTGTCTATCAAGGCACCACATCTTTATAATGTGCATTCCCAAAGAAACCCCTACGCATGTTTACAGCAGTAAAACAATAAAACATTTTAAACTGCTGTCAACCGTCAATCAAAAATCCAATATGACAAGTGGTACTTCTAGTGTTAGATCTTGTTCAGATCACTTAAATCTACTACTACCACTATGGTTTACATAACACTAAAGACAATAGACCATCTGGAGGCTTTATTTTCTCCACAGCAAGGTTTATTGCACCAAATAAAAAAAACAAGTATATGATTTTTATGACACAGGAGATTACCAAAGCTTTATCATGGCACCCTGGTGACTGAGAACATAAATATGACAATCAGAAATAGTACTGTGCAGCTCAATAGTGTATGTCCAGAGGAGACAAGCAGGAGTTGTTATGGCCTGTGTGCCATAAAATATTTTGATGCAGGGTGTTGTTTTATAGAGAAACTCCTGTATTGGAAGCCATCTGTGTATAGGCATCTGTACCAAATTAAACTAGAGCTGTACAGATCTAATTAATAGAATGACCACTATATGGCCATGACACCGTTATTATCATAGTGTTATTGTCTAGAGTGATAAGTAGCATTTGTGTATGAATTTGCTAAAAAATAATTGGTATACATTTTTTGCCAAAAATGTTTTTCCCATCTGCAAAGAATGGAGAGGTCTGTGATTTTTATCGTAAATACACTTCAATTGTGAGATACAATCTAAAAAGAATATTTACACTGTATGAATTTTAAATAATTAATTTTCATTTCATTGCATAAAATATGTATTTGATCACCTAAAAAACAGTAAGAATTCTGGTTCTCAAAAACCTGTTAGTTTTTCTTTAAGAATCCCTCCTATTCTTCTATTACCTGTACAAAAGACACCTGTCCACACACTCATTTAATCACATTCTAACCTTTACACCATGGCCAAAACCAAAGAGCTGTCTAAGGGCACAAGTGATAAAACTTAGACCTGAGATGACCTACAGGACAATAGACAAGCAACATGGTAAAAGGATTGAAAGGTCTGGAATCAGCTCAGAACTGCACGGGAAAAACCGGTCAATGACCTGAAAAGAGCTGGGACCACAGTCCCAAAGATGACCGTTAGTAACACTCTACACCGTAATGGATTCAAATCCTGCAGGACACAAAAGATCATTCTGCTCACACCAGCAAATTAGTACAACCCCAAAAACACCGTCCCAACCATGAAGCATGGGAGTGGAAACATCATATTTGGAGGTGCTTTTCTGCAAGGGTGACAGGAGGACTGCACCTTACTGAAGGGAGAATAAATGGTGTCATTTATCACAAGATTTTGGCCAACAACCTCCTTACCTCAATAATTGCATTGAAGATGGGTCGTGGCTGGGTCTTCCAGCAAGTCAGTTACCTGACACGCACAGCCAAGGCAACTAAGGAATTAATTTCAAGAAGCATTTCAAGGTCCTGGAGTGGCCTAGTCAGTCTCCAGACCTGAGCCCAATAGAAAATCTTTGGAGGGAGCTGAAACTCAATGTTGCCCTGAAACCTGAAACATCTGAAGAATATCTGTATTGAGGGATGGGTCAAAATAATGGTCAAGAGCTACAGGAAACATGTAACCTCTGTAACTGCAATTCTGTAACAAATATTAAGGTATGTTTTAAATATGCTTTTAAGTATTTATCTATTTAACATCTAGGCCACCCATGGAGGATGGATCCCTTTTTGAGCCTTGGTCCTCCCAGGGTTTCTTCCTTCTACATTCAGGACGTTTTTCCTTTCTACTGTTACCCTATCCTTGCTTAACTTGGGATTGGCCTTTTAAGATAATATAAGATTGTAAAGCAACTTTGAGACAATGCTCCACTGTTAAAAGTTCTATATAAATACATTTAAATTGAAATTTAATTGAATATTGTATCAAATACTTATTTCATGTAATTCATTACTGTAATTAATTATTTAAAAATCATACAATGTGATTTTCTGGGTTTTTTTAGATTATGTTTCTCACAGTTAAAGTGTATCTACGATAAAAATTACAGACCTCTCCATTCTATGTGGTAAGGAAAACTTGCAAAATCAGCATTGTATCAAATACTTTTCCAATTTCCCCACTGTATACTAATACAGAACAGTTTTGGAATTACAAACTGAAATAAAGTGTACATATAAATGCTAACATATAACTATGGCGTGCTATAGAGCAAAAAGTTACTCTTCATATAGTATTTATGAACTAATTCCAGTTGAGGTTGGTAGTAAGGGGGTGCATGTGTTCATATATGATCACTATGTTTTACCGATCATAGCACTGTACTTTCTATATTTTTCCACTTCTGCAGAGTTGCATTTAGTTCCATTGCTTAATACAGTGCTGCTTTACTTAATGGTCATTAATGTCTAAACTGCTGTCAACAAAACTGAGTACAACCCTAAGTAAAAAATGGACAATCTGTGCACAATTAGCATTTTTCCCTCAACATTTACACTGTTATACAAGCTTTAGACTGACTACTTTACATTGTAACAAACTGTCATATTTTCAATGTTGCCCCATGTAAAGATATCAAAAAGTTACAAACATGTGAGGCATGTATTGTATTGTACTGTATATCCTTTTCAGAGCAGAGAAACTACCCAGTTTATCAAACAGGTTCTCATCATTTATATATTTGATTACTATAATGTTTTGTTTGCTGGACATCCTTCGTGTTCCACTGTTTTATTCTGGGTGAAACACCATTTAGGTAAAATATTGATAAACGCTATCAACTGGAAGTGAAGGGACTCTGGCCAAGCTTCATCTCGAGTAATAATGATAAACTGTGTATCTGGCTTAACTCCAAAAAGGAGACCAATTGCATGCTGAGAGGACCACATGTTACATCTCACCAAGCCGTCACCCAGACGACAAGAACGATACACCAACTTCACAGCAAGAAAACACTTCACACACACACGCGCACACACACACACACATACACACACATACACACACACACACACACACACACACACACACACACACAATTATGCTTAGTAGAAACTGCATTTTAAGGGTTAAGGCTTTACTTCCCTCAGAATATCTCCGTCTACACTTTTAGAGCAAAATGCATATCCATCAGAATAGATCCCATTGTAATTTATATCCAGCATGGACCCACTGGGTATCCATCAGTTTATAACAGTCACAGAGCAAATACTATGTAGCCAAGTTCATCTCCTTTCTTATACAAGAGCCCTAAGAATGTTATTTAATTACACAGCCAACAGTTAACTTCACTTAGGCTATATCTTGCCACAAATTAATGATAGATTATCCATGCTGTAATAAAAGGTAAATAACCCCTACGTTTTTAGCATGTGGGGCAGAGAAATAAAACATGCAGCCTTTGAATTCGCTCATTTTATTGAATTAAAAGTCTATGCATTAACACATTCAGTCACAAATGATACTTATTTGAAATTATTGTAGTTCTGTTTTGTTAGTGGTGATTATTTTAACTGTTAAAGAAAACTGTTAACATTAATGGCTTTCAACTTTCATCTTTCATTCACAATCAAGACTAGATTTTTGAATAACAAAATAATGCGACTTATTAATACCTATAATATTGCTATAATCATATAGACTCATCAAAACATGAAAACAGAAAACTTTTAAAACATCACCTAGTCTGATGAGTCTTGATTTCTGCTGTAGCATTCAGATGGTAGACCTTGAAACAATGGTTCAGGCTGATGCTGATGGTGTGATGGCTTTGGGAAGAGTTTCTTGCCACATTTAGCGAATGCCATTACACCACCACCACCCCCCCACACACACATACACATACACATACACACACATGCAAAAGACATGCATTAGGTGAACTAGTTTCTCTAAATTTCCCCAGTTTGAGTGTGCCTGATTAATGCAGTTGCAAGCTTTCCTCTGTCAGATATAGTCATCAATAAGGGCATGATGTTAATAAATAAATAGAAGAGATGCTAATTACATGTTAAATAAATGCTAAGAACATTGAGAGTTGTTGGACTAAAGGTGATGAATGACTCTGCAGAGCGAGGTTAGGGTTATGGAGACATTCAATTTAATACTGAGCAATCAAGAGGAACAGAATCAATTTGTCCTTCAGGAAAAACATTGTCAGGACTTCCCACACACCCCACAAAAAACTATAGGTAGTGTGTCATCACTTTTGTGGCTGCTGGAACGTTGTGTTTCACCCAAGCTCTACACACTCAACACTCATGACCGCACCACAAAACACAGCACTAATGTTATCATGTAATTTGCAGATGACACAACAATAATCACTAACAATCTTCAATAACGATAAGCGCCCGTATAGTAATGAGGTGAAGCTCCTTACAAAGTGATTCACTGCCAACCTCTTCCTCAATGTCAGCAAACCTAAAAGGCAGATTGTCGAGTTCAAGTGGGAAACCAAAGTGCACGCGCTACTGAGCTCATCCCTCTTGTGTCCACATAGCCAAGGATCTCACCTGGTCGCTGTACACCTCCAACATAATAAAGAAGGCTGCGGAGAGTAGGCCTGCCACAACAGCTGCTCTGCACCCTCTACAGGTTTCCTGTAGACAGCATTATTACCAGCTGCATCACAGTTTGGTACAGCAGCACTACTACTGCTGAGCACAAGGCCCTAATGTGTGGTGAAAACTGCCAAGTACACCACAGCAACACATCCTGGAAATCTACAAGTAGAGATGGAAGACCAGCAACATCTCAGATGCCACACACAAACACTTGCTTTTTCAACCACTGCCTGAAAAAGGTACCAGAACATGAGAGCCAGAACCACCAGACTCAAAAACAGCTTCTTCCTCTTCTCTTATTCCTCATTTAAGGACCATACACCATGCCAATTGTTTGCTGATTTGCATTGTACCTATAGCTATTGTAACTATTGTGTTTATTTGATCATTTATTGCATTTCTGACTTTCTTTACTTAGTGTATCGCATGTCAACTAAATTATTCTTTATCACTGCCCCAAATAAGTATCCAAACAAAGATTCATTATATTGTGTAAGCCTGTACTAGTATAATGACAATAATGTTAAATTTAATTTAAATCAACTAAATTGAATTGAAGTACACACTTTCATTTGCAACTATTCAGCTGAAACATTTTTGGTATGATCAAACCACAATAAATAGATATTGCAATTTAAAAAATGGTATATTGACTTTAGATTTAAATGAAAAGGATCTGAGGATGGCACAGTAAGAATGTATTCTGAAACATTAGGTGTTTATGGGTTCATATAGTTGTTAAGGAATAGGAATAAGTGTTATTTAGGCACCACATTCAGAAGCATAATTACTGGGGAATTCATGTTTATCATATTTTATTGGTGTCACAGATATATAAACATGCTTTAGTTTAATTTCATACATATATCTTTTAGTCTTGTGATTCATGGGATAAAAAGTAAAAAAACAACTATATGAACCATAATTATGGTTCTTACAATCACTTACATATTTAACAATATCTTAATATATCTACATTTAGCTACGACTATTATCTCTTTATTTTGTTTGTCATTTTACTGTTTCAAGATTTCCCTGGAATTGTATACATCACAAGTAGCTGAAACAATACATCGTTATAATCATTTTCCATTTTTTATTTATGAAGGAGTATGCTATGGAGTTGACCATAGCTAATATAATCATGCTGCTTTTCCTGTGGATATAGAAAAAAAGAGGGAATGTCAGGGTAATGAATGAAAACAGACATTAAATCAGGCTGCGATATTCCACCGTCTGCCAGCTCTTCTCCAAACCAGCCAGCGTGTTGATGCATTTTTCCCTAGCACCATTTAAAGGGAGCTGGCATCATTAATTGATAGTATTGCCAGTAAATTTGCAACAATGAAAAGACAAATTATGCACAGGGAAGTGGTATAGAGGGAGGATTTACCGTATTTAAATAAATTAGGCCCCCATGGTTAATTTGACAGGATTGTTATTCTTGGGTAAGGCCCCACTGCTTGAGAAATGAAAGGCATAGGTTGGGCCCGACTGCTTCAGTAATCACTTCTCTGCCAGTCAATAAAGGGGTGCATGCTGCAAATGAATCTGTAAATGTGGTTAAGGAGTGGTAAATATTTAGAGAGACGAGAGGGAATGCTGGGGACTGTGAGACAGAGGGAGACAAAGAGAGTAGTAGTATAGTAGTAGTATAGTGCATTTAAAACTTAAGCCCTAAACCTTTGGGATCTAAACGGGGACGAAATGTAAAAACAATGGATCATATTATGAATCAGTGTTAATTTGTTCACATTTAGTTCAATATTAGACATTTTAATTCATACTGAAAATGTTAATCCAGCCCTGTGAATTGTACTACATTGAACAGCTCAGCTTTACGGACAGAAAATATTACACTATACTTGTACTGACAGACATTAAGATTATATACCATTAATAACATCATGTGTCCACAGAGCTTAGGCTACTGTTATTCTGTTAGACGCTACAGTATTATATGTCTGCTACGGCATAATTTGAGCTTTTTGGCAGCCATTTTTGCAATAAATCTTGCATATGAATACATCGAAGCACATTTCATCAGCACTATATCTGACTGAGTTTTAGCAGCAAAAATTCCTAACCACTTTAACTTGTCAAAACACAAAAAAAGAATTAACATGCCTTGACTGAGCAATTAAGGGGCAGGAATGGTGCAATCTGCCAATTAGCGACTTTCCAAACCCAGACAGACCAAAAGTGTGTAGGATTTGAGAACCAGAAGAGGTTCTTCGTGTCAGGACACTTGACAGCCTGGGTATCCCATTCTGTCCCCTTTAGCACTACCAGGGGACCTTCGAGGAGATGGATAAGGCTAGGGCTTTGGAAACCGCACCCCTTTGCTTTGTGCACACTTTCCATTTCAAGGGCTATTTATCTAATAATGTCCCTGCCTTCCTGGCTCTCTCTCAGCCTCTGCTTACTGCAGCGACTCCATCTCTGGCTGGCACCTTTAATTATTTCATGCCTAGGAGACAAGTTATAAGCAGAAGTGGCAGGTCAGGTTGTCCCTGACAGCTGGAGATTATTAAAGTTTAAAAAAGAGGACTGGAGTGTTGTAACAGGTATCCACTCCACTCCCCATGGCCACGTAAACACTTTACTGTTGTATATAAAAATGATGGTGGTACTTTAATTTATTTACAAGGAGAATACATGAAGGAGGAAATGCATCCTGGTATCCCCCACACACATACAAGCCTACTATGTACATAGACACTTACACACAGGAATACGAATGGGAGGGGGAGTTCCTCAAAGACAACAGAGACTTGGGAATAATAGAAAAATACCTAGGGAGTAGCCCACTGTGAAGAAGACAAACTTCACTTTCCACTACAAGTGTCTTCAGTAAACACACACTCATGGCCATGTAGTCGGCTGCTTCATTAGAGCAGTGTTTTTGGTACCAGTAAACTCCCTGGTGGCTCAGTCAATGGCTCAGCTCGATGCTGTCAGAAATAGCAACAAAAGATTTGTTGCATTTCCTGTAGTTAAGTTGGATTGAAGAAGTGTACAGACAGATAATAAATTTTGATTTTCTGTCCCATCAGTGCCATGTGGAACACTCTAGGCCTAATGACAAACAATCCAAAGATACAGACTAATAAAGCTTTGAAAAAAACTTTGTTCTGCAAAACCACATACAGCAGAAACAGGATTAGACCTTATTACAGGGTTAAATTGTGTTGTTTTTGCATTGATGGGTATTTTGAATGTCTCACCTGAACTATGTTTTTCAAAGAGCTTGAGTTAGTCAAAAATACATTTGAATGCAAACATGGTTTACATGCATGTCGTGTGAGGAAGACTGCAAAGACTGCACACAGGAGACTACAATATATGACTTACAGTTCAAGCATCCACTTCTTCCCAGTCTTTATTTTCTTATTGCTAACTGGAAAAATAATACTTTACATTTAATTACTGGTGACACTTATTTAATGTGAATTATTGTGTATTATGTGGTGTTTAATTTACTCTAACATATGCATTAATTCATCTTATATCCAAGAACACTGCACTCAGAGCAGAAATACATACTGAACATGTTGCAAGTTCATCTCAGGATACCACACATCCCGGGGAGATTTAGAGAAGCCAGTTCACCTACCAGCATGTTTTGGGCAGCAAGAGTAAACGAGTGTACCCATAGGAAACCCTCAAGAGAAAAGAGAAACTGCAACAAGGGCAATGATCAAACTCAGCTAGTCATTTTGATGTATGTTTACTTGTCAAAACATATTAAATGAATGTAGGTAATTAGTTTTTACAACTAACTTACAGAAGACCCATATTACACATTGGGCTATGAAGGTCCAAAAGGTCCAGGGTTCAAATTCCACCTCTGCTGACCCTTGAGCAAGGTCCATAACCCAGACGTGCTTGGATTGTAAGACTGTATAACTTGTAAATTGCTCTGGATAAGAATGTCTGCTAAATGCAGTAAATGTGCAAAAGCTTGTGACCAGAGGAGTCTTACAGTCTTACAGTCATTTCCTGATTGAGCTGAACCATTATTCTTGCATCTTTTTTGCAACTTCCCTGAAAGCAATATTTTGCCAATAATTTATCTTCACAAAAAAGGTTTTCCATGCATAGTGTTATTTATTTTTTTCAGTTTTAAAAAATCTTATCAAATCTGACACAGACACAATTGGACACTTTTTTATTTAAAGCCCATTTAAATCTATTTATATCTTAAAAATAACCACTGTCCTTTTACACAGCAGTTTGCTTTCAAGGAAAACGTAGTACATGAAAATATCATCTACTATATTTTCAATTAATAAAATATCCAAGGTTTATAGGTGACTATAGACATAGAGCACTATGTTTGTTTTACAGAGCGTAATTAGATTAACTATAATTTAGTGTTATGGAGCACTGTTCAATAGGTCCTGCACTGCCTTTAATGAGCTGTCATTACTACAATGCAAATCTTTTTTTGTCTCAGGCAAGCCCCAGTTCACATCACTATATTTAATTCCCTGCAGTTAGGCTAATATCATTGCCTCCAGTCTAGCCCCACTGATTTAGGCACGCACAGAAGTTATTACAATGAAAAATAAAGTATCGTGTCTGTTCATTCGTTTTCCACATGTGCCATAAAGGGCTAACCTAATTTAGCTCAACTGTACATTTAATGTGGCAGCAAAGGCCTTTAGGAGAGCAGGTCAGTTTACATACATAGATAGGAGTTATAAATATTAAAGAGTTTCATTTTAAAAGTGCCTATTAGCAGCACATAAACACCCACACCTTTTAAAGCATATCCAAATGAACTCTCAGAGCTATAAGCCATGCTGTATACCGTATTTATATCTGCTCTATAAACCTACATGAACCATTAATAACCGGCTGAAAAGAGATACTGGTCTGACATCAATGGCTCCTTTTTATCCAAACCTATTTAAAACATGGTGCAGGAGTGTTTTAATGCAACTTATGTCCCATGTGCATGTGATTGCAATGATTGTCCTGTTGTTATGACTTCAGGATTAAATTGTCCCACAGTATTGATGTTCATTATTAATTTAACACATCAATCATTCATTCTTCATTCTCCATCCATGCCACCACATACTTCAGTATTCACATTATACAGTTATACAGGATGGTGCAAAAGTCTTAGGCCACAATTAGATTAAATTATCGTTTTAGAAGTGGTATAATGACAAATAATATATAATTATTTTCCAGTCTCAGGATATACATAGCAGACTCTGTAAGCAGTATTAATAAAAGTGACTTAATAATATAAATAAATTAGAAAAACAGCTTCTGTGGATGACAGTAGCAAGTATTTAGTGTGATCTCCTCATACAATTGAGTAGCAACATTTGTCAGAAGCAATGAAATGCTATTCTACAGTTCAAAGAAGCTTCAACAGAAATAAGTCTTTTTCAAATGGTAGAAGCCACAAAACCACTTTTTAGAAGGGGGAAAAGGGGGAAATGGCTAGATTCCAATCACAAAGAATGGAATAAAGATGTTTAGGTCCAGTCATCCACTATATATTATATATGGTCATTATAGCATTGCAAAAACAACAAATCTAATGGTGGCCTTTATACTGTTGCATAGTAGTGTATGCATCCTTGATCACATGCTATGTTTTGTTTCTTTTCTTAGTATACAGAAGCTAACACAAACTTTTCTGATATTTCTGCACATTTAATGACCCATTAACAAGTTGATTAAATGTCAAGGCCTTACATAAAACAGCAGTGGATAACCTGGAAAGGTGCCAAAACTGCTGCACACCCCTGGGGTTCACTGCTGCTTCAGCGATGCTCTGCCAAGTGAGAGTAGAGACTGTAATGCCAATCCAGAAACTGTGACAGGAAGATGGATAAAAGGTTACTAAGACAAGCATGCATCATGAAAATTAACCCTTAACTGCACCCATTGTATTCTGTAAGGTTGTATTAATTGTAAGTGGCTGATAAGCCTATGAAGGAAAACACAAAAAGCTCCTCTCTCTGAACAATGGGCAATTGTAAGCTGAATGATTAGGTCACTTAACTGAGCCAATTTTACACTTACAGCATTTAGCAGACGCCCTTATCCAGAGCGACTTACAACTGATACAATCCAAGCAATGGTGAGTTAAGGGCCATACTCAAAGACCTAACTGTGACAGCTTGGAAGAGGTGGGATTTGAACTCTGACCCATCAGGTCCAGAGTCCAGTTCCTTAACCACTAGACTAATGCAGCCCCAATTTGACCAATCTTGGCTGAACAATTCTGGTTAAGATTTTGCCTCTGAACTCATCCATCATTTGCTTAGCCCCTTCTACCTAGGTGTCAGGCCTGTGGCATTTCTATCCAGTGATCTGGACTACAATACTCAAGCTCAGTCACAAACCCCACCCCCAAGCCAAACCTCTCATTAGCTGAGACTGGTGGATCCTGATATAAGCCTGATATATTTAGGATTGTTAGCCATATAACATTTATGATTACCAGGAGTTTTTGCTATTTTTTCATCTCATCTGACTTCCAAGTACCTTGCATCACTGACTCATAGTTTTCCAAACTCTAGACTCCCTTGTAAAGTCTTAATATGTCTGATGATTGCCTACTGTTGTTCAATTCTGCTTTTGTGTTAATTTCTGCTCTCAGGGCTAGCCATGACAATGTGCTTCTAGTGAAATTCTAGTGTACATGCAAGAGCTGTGTTGTGTCAGTCAATATAGTCAACATCAGGACAATTTCATATTAGATAAACCACTGGATAAAGAAGAGAAGTCAAAACAGATATCAATCTGATATCAATCATTGATAACAATGATATCATTGCTTACATACATGATGGATAGTGTTTTAAAAGCACAGTGACCTGTACATTTTTGAAAGAGACTTTTAAAATATATTTATTTGGATTCTTGAAGCATTAATGTAAGCATTAATTAAATAAATACCTAGAATCACTGCACGCGCATATCTCAAGTGAGTACTTGCCTTACATTTTTGTAACTATTTTATTATATATTTTCATGGGACAACACTGAAGATATGACACTTTGATGCAATGCAAAGTATCGAGTTTACAACTTGTATAACACTGTACATTTACTGTGCTCTCAAAATAACTCAGCTCATAGACATTAATATCTAAACCGCTGGCAACAAAAGTGAGTACACCCCTTGTGAAAATGACCAAATTGTGCCCAAAGTGTCAATATTTTGTGTTGCCACCATTATTTTCCAGCACTGCCTTAACTCTCTTGGGCTTGGAGTTCATTACAGCTTCACAGGATGACACTGGAATCCTCTTCCACTCCTTTACCTTCCTGGCCTGGAGAGATGCTTGAGCTCAGTTTTTTTATCAAGACAGTTATTATCCTGGATATGTGTTTGGGGTTATCATGGAAATACTGTCCTGTGGTCCAGTTTACGAAGGGCGTGGATCATGCTCTGCTTTATTATGTCACAGTACATGTTAGCATTCATGAATCCCTCCGTGAACTGTAGCTTCCCACAGCCGGCAGCACTAATGTAGCATCAAACCATGACATTCCCACCACCAAGTTTAACTGTAGGCAAGCCACACTTATCTTTGTACTCCTTACCTGGTTGCCACCACACGCACTTGACACCGTCTGAACCTAGTTTATCTTGGTCTCATCAGACCATAGGACATGGTTCCAGTAGTCCTTGTCTGCTTGTATTCAGCAAACTGTTTGCATGCTATCTTGAGTATCATATTTAGAAGAGCCTTCCTTCTGGGACAAATTTGATAGTGTGCAGCGTATTTGTGCAACCTAATTGTCTATTTTCAAAAGCCAACCTCTGAATATGACACCTGAGCAAGTGTACTCGGCTTCTTTGGTTGACCATGGCGAGGCCTGTTTTGAGTGGAACCTGTCCTGGTAAACCGCTGTATGGTCTGAGCACCTTGCTGCAGCTCACTTTCAGGGTGCCTGAAATCTTATTACAAAAATGTGTACTCACTTTTGTGAGATACTGTATATCATTGCGCACTACAATACAGTATCTGCAAAGTATGTCATGTAGCACATTACTACATGGTGTATAATTGGTGCAGATGTAAAGCGAGTGGTGGGGCAGAGTGAAACAGTATGTCACTGGCAGTGCTAAGAAGCAAAAACCCAACAGTGCTTAACTAGCCTTCATTTTCCTTTCCAATCAGCCACCATTTTTTTCACTGTCTGTGAAAGAAAGCTACGCAGTGAACAGACAATCGCAGAACTAAATCACAGTGGACTGTCCAATTACATCTAATTGTTATCAGTTGGGGGTGATGGAAATCAGGGGCTGAAGTAAGGAGCATTTTGTTGCTGCACTGCTTGACAGCATGACTTATCTCACAGAGTTTCTGTCATTCTCCACCCAATCCAGAACCCCCCAGCTCCCTTACCCTCACATCACCTGTCCACCCACCTCAACCCACTGTAACTACAAATGCATACAGAGAGAGACAGTAAAATGCAACAAAAGCACTCTAATAATCAGGTTGCTCGTACTAACCTACTGTCAGCTATAACTCTCAGCATACTACAATCAACTCATACAACAGGTCTACAAGCCATCTCGAGATTTAACAGTTTAAGTGATTAATGCATTAATGTAACTGAGGTAAGTAAGCTAAAGGCTTGTCTTGAGAAGATGCAGCACATTCCCTCTGTTTTCGCAATTTTCTGCTAAGAAAAATAAATGTTAGTTACCAATAAAATATTCACGTTAATTCAAGTGATGCAGTGGTGCTTGAGAGTTTGTGAAATAGAAACATATAAATATGACCTAAAACATAATCAGATTTCCACACAAATTAAAAGATATTACATTTGGTCACTTTTTATTGAGGAAAATTAAGTATTACATATATATATATGAGTGTCAAAATATGTGAAATTTTGCTGTCAGTATCAAGTGTGACCCTCTTGTACAGCAAGAACTGCAACTGAAGTTTTCTAGCTCATTTATCCATATAGAACCACTTCAACCCTTGACATGTGGGTGCGTTTCCTCATATGAACTGCTTCCAAAACATTTTAAATGCATTAAGGTCAGGACTTAATACAAAACATTAACTTACATTGTATTTAATACATTTAAATTGTAGACTTGTGTGCACACAGGTAGCATTCAGGTTCTTATGCTGGAATGCAATGTATTTCTTTCTTCACATTTAAACCAAACATTCTACAGAGTGAATCAAAATCCACAGAATTTCAAAAACAAAAGGTAAAATAACATATATGAATACCACAGCACGAAATGGTGATGGGGGCCATTTTAAAATTAGATCAAGGGAAGTTTTTCCAATGGGAAGGTGGTCAAAGGAGCATATCTAAGAAGATCAGAATTGTCTCAAAAATCAACTGTCGCAATTAGCAATATCTATTTTGGTTCAAAAGTTATTAATACAGAAATTTCAAAACTTTGGCATGTCCTGTTATGACCATGTGTCCTGTGACTTTTGACTCACCTTGAATTTTGGTTTCATCCATCAACGTAATGTTTTTTCCCCCTGTTGTCTTCTAGACTGTCCATGTGCCACATGGCACTGTGAACTGCACACCACTGTTGTTCAGCGTTCTCTTGAAAGTAGGCTCATCAATATTAACCAATGTGAGAGAAGCCTTTAGTTGCTTAAAAGTCACCCTGGGTCTCAGGACAAAGCTAGGATGAGCCTGTGCTCATTCAGAGGGCACTTGATGTATGGACACTACTGCTGAGGGAGATATTAAGCATGCCTGAGATTACACGTCAGAATTCATGAAGCACGTTACATTATTGTGTAATAATAATAATAATATATAAAAGTGATATTTCAGTTCATCACCTCGGGAAATGCATTTTGACCAGAAAAATTTGTCTCGGTAACCGTCATTTGCTTGTGCTCAGCACACTTGCTTAAACTTCAGCCGAAACTGAATTCATGATTCATGAGTTGCTATTTATTAACAGCATGAACCAAAGTACCACTGTGTATTCAAGTCCTGGGCTAAAAACTGCATGTTCTGCCTGTGTCTGTTCCTCTGGGTACAATGGTTCCCATATTCCAAAATGTGTGATAGGCCAGTTGATGTCCCTAAAACATGTCCTAGTGTGAGTGAGCGTAAATGTCTTGTGCTGCAGGCAATACAACAGTACTGAAGTATGGATAATTAGAAAATGGAAAACAGCTTTCAAAATCAATACAGTTAACAGCATAAAGTAAAATAAATGAAAGTACAAGTTAATGGCACAAGGCTTCATTGTTCCTGTTGTTAAGGAAAAGAAGATTTGGCTTGAAAATTATACTGCTCACAAAAATTTGGTGATATTTCAAAATTAAAACTCCCGTAATGGAATATCCCCTAACGTTTGTGAACAGTAAATTATGAAGTTGAAGTTATTAATAATTTGAGGGTTATAAATCATATGAAACACAGACTTTTACTGATATACCCAGAAGAAACTGCTGACAAAAGTGGACATAATGCTTGCAACATGGATCCTCTCCATAAATACAGCATCCATAATTAGAGAATAGATCAAATCCTTTGTTTAGTCCTTACACAAATAAGAACTTGAAGTAGGGTGGTAAACAGAAATCACTGATGCTTTTTACTGATCAGTAAACACTGTGAAATGAAGTCCATAATGAAATGAAGTCCACTTAGCTGAATTATTTTCAAATTACCAGTGATAAATTAATAACGTTATCTTTACATTGACTGGTAGCACAGCTGTACTAGTTGACAAGACACAGTCGGCAATCTCTATCTCTTTAGCTCTTTTTCCCCATCTCTCTCTTTCTCTCTCTCTCACTCACACACACATCTGTTAATCACCTGACAGCTCTTCACAGAAAGAAAAAGTAAACCAGAATACAGAGAAAAAAAGGCTCCATATTGTAATAATGCTCCAGACCCAGTACTTCCTGTTCCTTTAAGATAGCTAATGAGCCCGCAAGCTAATGTCAGTCCCATGAGAAATGATGTTGCCTTAACTGTAGAGCAGGTGATTGTTGACCAACTCATTTAATTAAAAAAACATGCTATAAGATCCAGGTGGATTCCTTGAGACTTGGTTCTTGAGACTACAAAAACAAACGTTTTCAGACAAAATCTGCCAAATTTTATATAGCTGTAGTATCAAACCCTGAGGAAACACTAAGTTTAAGTTCTTGATTTTCACAATGTGTGGAGAGCTTTATTGAAATGACTGTGAGATCCACTTGTCCACTTGTTGTGATTTGGCTTGGGTAATATTATTCATTAATAATGTTATTCTCAAGTTTCTTTTAGAATGGTACAGACCTACAAGCCATGGTACAGGACTATATATTTAAGTCGACTGTAATTTTCTCATTTTTATCTTTAAAAATGAAAGAAAGTATTTGGATAAACACAGAAACAGTTATTTTGGCTGTAAATACTTGTCCAAAGATGCGTGTGAAATGAATGGCCTGCTCAGTGAGGTCATCACGTAGTGCTAACTGATTAGGGCTTGTAGGAAAGTGACACAGCTTTGAGTATGTCTTCAATAGGTCAGCTCCTTCTTTCCTCTCCTATATTCATTATGCCCTCCAGCCGCCGGGATCAATTCACTTCTTATACATACATTACCATACACTTAATAGATCTTTTCTTAATCAAGCACTGTGATGATGAACGGCTTTGACAGTGAAGTCAATAACAGGAAATACATTGCTAAGCTGCTGTGTCTCTGGTAAGAGGACTCCAATATTTTGGGGCATAACATGCATAACACCAACTCAAAAAAAATTGAAACAGTATGGAATATGTATATTAATAAATCCAGTGTTTCTTACATTTACTTTGACATTTATTTATTTGCAGACAGTATAAACCCAATATTTTTTTCTTTATCTGTTCAACTTGCTTTCATTAAGTGGTATTTCATTAATGTAATTCTGTATAGTAGTGCTTGATAAGTAGGTTAGAAATAATCCATGGTATCATCACTCTGTGATGATAATAATAACAATAATAATAATTAATAATAACAAACTGCATTTTTTCTTTCTCTCTGAGCTCATGTTGTGGTACAGGTTTCTCCCCATACACTAAGATGTCCATCTGGTCCAGTCCCACACCAAGCTGTTCTTCCATCACTTTCAAACGCACTGTTATCCAGAAACAGAGGGCAGTAAATCTCTTCCTCCTCCAGTTGACTGACATCATGCGACCAAAACTTTCCCGCCAAGGACACAAGATAATATACTGATACTGTGTACTGGACTAAAGAATGACTGTATGCATATTTCTGTTATTCTCTTAAATATTCTTTATCAACGTACATTATTATTATTCATAATAATTTTAAATACGTTTCCTCTTGTAATATGTTTACCTTCTGTTAATTTAAACTATTGTTATGAACTTAAAAATAAATAACTGTAATTCTTACATATACTGCTCACAAAATTAGGGGATATTTCATTAGGGGATATTTATTTTTTTGTGAACAGTGTATATAATCTAAGCCACCCAAGGATGATGGGTCCCATTTTGAGTCTTCCAAGGTTTCTTCCTTATAATGTTCATGGAGTTTTTCCTTGTCACTGTTGCATGAGACAATTATCCATTAATAAAAAGCAATATAAAACTTGTATCACATTACTCCAAGAGACAAAAGTCTCTCACACTTTTGTTGACACTTTTGTTGGACATCTTAGCTCTACACCTAGCACTAACCTCAGTAAAACAAATTGTTAGATTTTTCGATGCCTCTCGCATTCAAGAATGAAAGCTTGTGACAGAGGTAGCATGAACGAGTGGATAGCTGACCAGTACTGCTATTTATCCTAAGCTAAATTCAATAACAGGAACAATATATATATATAACAGTGGGGAAATAACATGGCAAGTCCCAAGATCTATCTGGGGATGGGAACTCATTGTTGTGCTTATCTTTTCAATGATGTGCCATTTCCAGCGGGTAATGACTTATGGCTCTGTGCTGCCTGTTCACTTTCTCCTTCTGGCTTTCATGTCAGCTTATTTGTGCTGCTAACAAGTGTGGTTTCCATGTCAGGGGAATCAACTGACTGAATCAGGTAAACTAGTGAGGAGGTGCTAGGACTTACGGCCCTTCACTTAGATATTGCACAAGTCTGTCAAAACTCACATTAAAATTTATGAATTTGATTTATTTTCACAAATGTGGCAAATTTAGCTTGTTCCCGTTGAACTAGCCCCGTGTTAATTTAGAGACATTTTATAAATTCATGAAATGATAAACACTATATTGATGTCAAGACAGATATCTGTATATCCTGAACTGTGTCACTGCTTTTGACTAAGCACCAGTGTTTGCTATGTGTTAATTCTCCACCTCACTCTCCATTATATGCTGCTTGCTGGAAGAAAGCATGTCCATACCATATTCATACTAGATTTACTTTTTGATCCAATACCACGTAATACCAAGTCTCATATCACAATACCAATATTTGTAAAAGTCATTGTTCAAGTAAAACAGAGTTAAATATAAGTTCTTTGTTCGTGAGAGGTAAAACTATCAAACCATACTTCTTTTCATTTCTGTCTTAGGAGAGCAGAGCTGTATCACACCACTTTCTCCTTGAACTTAATCGGCGTAAGTGAGATGGATTTTGAGCACACTTGTGTTGGTGGCTCACATCTTGCCACCAACCTGGCCTTAGTAAACATGATACAGATATTTGCAGGTATTCATCAATTAAAAAATATTGTAGGTTGCAACCCCACAATCCTACCCAAGTCTGCTTTGAAACCAGATCTCTAAAATGTCCAAAACTTATTTGCCACTGTCACTATTTTTGTAGCCTATAAAAAGCAAAGAGCTCATTATGGTATTTCATTTTGTATTTGAAAAAAATGCTACATTTAATAACAAAATGACATTTTTTAAATAAAATCTAGGTTAAATAAGTAGAATATGGATGAATAAATTGGACAGTTCTCCACAATGGTCCAATAATAATAATAATCCTAATAATCAGAGTCATTAGCAGTAACACTGGAAGCTGTAGATCTAGGACAAGAAAATAAGATTGATGAGGTAGTAGAATAACTATGCACCAAATTACACCTTGTATGTGTGTTTAAGCACTGACAGGGGTGACAACGGGGTTTTACAGGAGTCTCTGAATGTCAGGCAAATGAGACCCCATCTCTATGTCTGCTAATTAACCCTAACAATGTTGATGCCTAATTTCCTATTTATATGTATCAAAACAAATAAGGCTGCTCTCATGCAGTCTGTCACCGAGCCTTTATCAATCACATCAGCAGCCAGAAATTAGCTTTCACTCTCTTGATTCAATCCTGCAGAGAAAACAAAACTGTGTTTGTCAACTTGAGAACTGGTGATGGTTCCATGACAGCATGTAGTGTAATGAAGCACAGAAGCTGTTTTGTTAAATGCCTAAGCATATGAGTTAACAAAACCTCTTATGCCTGTGTTTTATAATTATGATGTTTCCTTCTTTTCCAAATTGGACAATATATTGTCAGATGTTTCTATAGAGCATTTAGAAATGTAAATTTCTGAGGGCAATGTTAAGAGAAGCTGCCATAGCATGCTTCCTTAGGAGAGTTTATATCCTGCTGTAACTCTGTCTAAAAAGCACAGGCTACATTAAAATATAAGAGACCACTAGCCTTCAACTGAATTGCTTTAGTTTTCTGAACTAAATCAATATATAGTGACAAAATGACATGGCTAAATAGTGGGAAATGCCATCGTTATATAGGCGACAACAGTACAGAATATTGCAGCTAACAAGCATGTACACACAAGCACGTACACACACATACGCATGTCTGTGCTATACATGATGTCACACCAGTGTCACTGTCATGGGTGACATGTGCTGGCACAGCGTTGTCAGTCTTCCTATCTTTCTCTGTCCTCGTCTCTCTTTCTCTCTCTACCTCTCTCTCTCTCTCACAGTGTTGATTGACAGACAGACAGCTCGGTGTTGCTCAGAATGAGTGAGAGTGTCAGGCCAATCAGGGAGGACAGCAGTCATTGTGTCAATCTTGCTCTATCTCTCACCTGGCCATGCCTCTCCCTAACCTTCCTGGATACACAAACTAAACAAGCATGTTGGGATTGGCAACCTGTCACACAAACACACACACACGCTCTTACTGCTGCCCTCTATACACACACCCTGACAAGGACTTACTAAAGGTCATCGGCCCACTTTAGTCATGCTGCAAAGTTATGGATTAGTAAGACAAAGGAGACCAAATGTAGGACATTTTCTCGCATGCCCATGACACTGTGTAGAAGGGGAATCTTAAGCCATTCCCGTGGTCTTAACAAAAGGCTTGTGCTGTTGTTAGGATATACGTGTCAGTGCAATTTACTGACACACAGATTAAAGCGATGCTATAGACTATCTCTAACCACCATGTCTGATTCAAAAACAGTATATTACTTCAAATATATATACAAATATACACCAGTGACGCAAACGCTTAGAGCGCCCGGTTCTAACAATGTGTAGATAGGTGACACTTATGTCCACATGAATACCTTGAACCAAAGTTTACCAGAACAACATTGGCCAGAGTATCACACTCCTTTCACAGGCTTGTCTTCTTCCATCTTAGTGCAACCTGGTTCCATCAGTACAGTAGGTGGACACATATGCCAGCATTATATACACCTTGTCACAAGTTTGTGATTTCTCTCCTCTGACCAGTACTAACTGCTGCTGACAGAGAGCAATGCCTTGCCATTTGAGAGATGCACCAAGCCTAGTCATTTGGCTATAAGGTTTTGGCCCTTGTCAAAATCAGTCCTCTAACCTCCAATATGTTGACTTCAAGAAATAATTGTTTGCTCACCATCTAAGGGCATACTCACACTATGCCCAACTGCCTTGTGCCCTGTGTCTTCAAGATGCTACTTTTTGAGATGAAGAAAGGTGAATTTGCGTAGCACAATGGCTTTCACAATGACTTGCTTTTCTGGAGTCATTTTGAGCATTCTGACACACAGCCTTCTTATATGCATTGTAGATTTATTGATTATGCATTCTACATTTTTTGTATTTATTAATTAAGTAGACAGGGATCGAATGAGAGAGGTTTTGGGAACCAGAGTGGCCCAGTCAGTAGAGCGCTGGTTCCAAAATCCTATATGGTTCGATCCCCGTCTCCGGCGAAGAGAGGTGTCAGTACATATTGAGGTGGGGGCTGCTTCTGCTGTTGTCATGTGACTACACCAATAGTGCCCTCACAATACAGAAAGAGCTCTTTTTCTGAAATATGCAGGCAACCCAAGATATGGTGTACATTTTTTTTCTTATTAGGTTATAAAAAAGTTCAAATCTACCAAATAGGCTAATCTATACTATCTAGAACTGTAAATTAAATTAGTGAAAATGGGTCTATTCAGTATTCAACATTCTGTCAGACTAAGTGTCTCACAGAGTAAAAGCAGACACTTTTGTATGATTATATATTGCTCCATTGGTCTGCTGGCTAGGATATTCAGCACAGCTATTGTAGTTTCAGATGTTAGATTTGCAACTGAATTGTGCTCACGGCTTGAAAATGAGGAAAAGGCAATTTTATTTCGTGCAAAAAAAGTCTGAGGTGAATATGGGTGATTTTACTGGCAGCGTGTTAAGTCATGTAGATGCTGGCAGCTCTTTAGGCAGCTGATAGGTGCTGATAAGAGGGAGAAGGATGATGGAGTAGAGGTTCATAAGAGACTTTATGACTCCACTTCATTTAAAATTAAAGCAGCTGCCACACTCAGCCCCATATGTGAATCAAAAGGGCAAAACCGGCCACTTTGGCCTGTCTCACAGGAAGATGGATGAGCATCACGCCAGCACGGCACACTGTTTGTGTGTATGTGTATGCACATGTTAAAGTTGTGAAAGGGTGGTGCAATATGACAAATCTAATTTCTCATTTTACTATTGTGTCTGATTTAGTAATGTACTAAAAACCACTTGTATAGCAGAATAATGATTTAGCACTCACATACGTAGCCAGCTAATCTTCTATGGCGCTATACATGCAACATGCAAAAAAGCTTTTGAGTTGTTCAATATTCAAGTCTACAACTTGTTTGAGAGAAGTGATCCAAAGTCATTAGAAATGCATATAACAAGACAGCTACTGCATATTAACGACACGCACAAGCCAATTAATCATTAGGTCATCAATATCTAATTTACATAAAATTATTCTCTTTTAGGAGTCTATGTTGGAGGTGGCAGGGTTAGCTCATCAATAATGTAAATGAGCTATTAGGGTGACAGAGATCCAGACAGAGTCAACAAAGTAAGACAGAAGTAAATTTTAAAGAGGGACTATGAAAAATTCCTTTAACCTTTCACATTTGGATTGTGACAGATTCAGGTCACATGAAAAGTGATATCAAAAAGTATGTTTAGCAGATTAAACAATGTCAATCAGACCAGACTTATCTAGCCCTGGCCACAATTTTCAGTTTGTCCTGGAAAGGACAACGATGTGCCATAATCTATCCTGTGGGTCCTGGGTTTGTCTCCAGAGTAATATGCTTGAAACACCTCTAGTTGAAGCCTTCCACAGGCATCTACCTTAACAGACTTTCCTCCAGAGTTGGCTATACTCCCCTGCTTTAAGAAACTCTTCACATTGTCCTGAAGAGCAGCCCCAGCAACTTTATGAAAACATCACCACTGCTGCTTGTACCTGTGGCTTTACTCTTTTAGTCACTATCCAATACTCATAAGCTGGGGATAGGAATGTAAATTGACCATTAAACAGGGGCAAGGGCAAGAGGTTGCATGTTATGTCTGTCCAAGCCCCAAGCAAGCAATTCATAAACCTGTTTTTACATTGTGGGATTCCCTGTTGTTATTTTTATTTGTGATTTATGTTGCATTTAATAAAGCTATAGCTAGGAAGGCTTATGATGGACAATTTCTGAAAGAAAATAAAAACTCTGCAGTCTCTGTTAGTTCCTCCACATCATCTCGGACTCCAGGCTGCTCCATCTCTGCACTTTTTCCATAGCACACATTTGGACACAGAACAGGCTTTTAGTCTGAAATTTCTCATTCTGTAAATGTTGATTAAAAGATTCCTTTTGCTTCAAATTTCACCTAATTATAAGCAAAATTAAAAAGATTCACATAACAGTGGTTATAATGGTGAAGACTTGAATGCCAAGAATATGTTGAGCAGAAATGAGGAAGAAAGAATCAACCGTTGACACTATTGTTGGTCTATTGGTAGTGATCCAGAAAAATAAAACCACACCATGATAAATGTACAGTGGATGATAAAGGATTTCTTCTGTAAATGAACTGCTTCTTCACCTGAGAATAGACTCTTTTTGATTCAAGTGTTTTAATTGTACAGAATTCCTTAAGTGCATTCCCCAAAATATGCATAAAAATATTGAAAATGATATTGATGAAAATGAAATTGATCTAGTAAACTTGGTACTAAATAAAGTGCAGACGCGATGGTCATAATAGAGCTTAACTCCAGAATATTTATGGGACAGGATTGCCAAGTCCATATTTAGCCAATATCAAGCTCAGATATGTATGTAGCATGTATGTTGTAGCTGATTTCACTGGTTAATGGTTTGCACTTGAATTGCATAATGTCCCAATTCATGTCAGTGTTAAACATCGCTCAGGTTGACATTTGTTTTTCTCAAGCTTTAAAATGACCAACTATTGCCCATATTCTTTATATTCGTCATCATTTTACTTTTCTGTACTTTGTTTTTCCTCTGTTCCTTCCACAACCACAACAATTTATCATTCTATCAACACTTCACTAAACAATGAAGGCTCTGAATATATTACTTTACTTTTAATGCAAGTGTACACACACAGTCAGAAATCAAGCTTGCAGACAGCATCTTCTGAGAACTAAGTATAACAGTATTTTAACTCAGGTTTTTCCCCTCACCTAAAGACTGCATGCCTAAAAGAGTGCCTTAGCTTTCGACATGCAGGTGGTGATTCTCTTACTAGCCACTTCAAACTCAACGGCTGAAACATGAGTGCATGTCGAAGATCCTTCTTGTTTGTTGCCAAAAGGACAACAGCATCTGCAAATAACAGAGATGTCACCTCTAGCCCTCTGCAACAGATCTCATTCCATCATCGACTGCACCTTTATGTCTTGTCCATGTAGACCACAAGCAGGAATGTAGACAAGACTCACACTTGCTGGAGTCACACACTCTACATTAAACACCAAGTATGCAGACAGCATTGCTATGCTTCCATTCTCATATACAAGATTTAAGAGCTAACTAGTCATTCAGACTGACAAAAGCTTGCTATTTATTGTCAAACATCAGAGGGGTTTCCCAAGTTCAAGACTTCTCATTGATTAGTCCTCTACCCTCCAATATCATCTTCCTTTCTGCTGTTAGCCAATCCACTCTCTGCAGGGAGCTCTATCGATCTGTGTGGCATATCAGACAGCAAACAAAAAACACCAACTGCCTCCTGTTACACAGACCACAAACAAAGAGTGGCACTATGCTGATTATATTTAAAATTAATATATAAAAGACTGGGTATACCAATAACATTTCCCCTCTATTAAAATATATATTAAACACAGACTCTCTATTGTGATATTTTACCTGTTGACATTTAAGTCAAATTCACTGTGTGGGAATTGTAATTAGTGCCATATTTCTGACTTGGGAAAATCTGATCTCCGTGTCCAAAATGATAGATGTCACTCTAGAGGTATGTATTACAATTCTATTCTTTTCTGTTCTATAGAATCAGCCTTGATCCAGTGGTCACTTTCATACAAGCAGTGGAAGAATAATTAGGCTCACATGCTGCCTTTATAATGGTTCTATCGGATTGCAACAAAAACAAAACACTATATTGTATAATATATTGTAATGTAGTCCAGTGTATAACTGATAAGTGAAAGCCACTTCACAAGGAGATACATTTTGGAAGAATATAACAAGGTATTAATTTTCTACCATTACAAATGGCTCAGCTCTTCTGAGAGGCCGATCCATTTGAGATGCAATGAACAGGTGTAATTGTGCTAATTAAGACGTAATTGTGTGGTAATCCTTCTATTCTTTTCTACTCTTATGTTTCCAGGAGATTGCAGTTGGGAATTTCTTCTGAAGAGTTAGCAAGTGGTAGAAGTTTACAAAATGAAGGTTTTGATTTGATTTATTCTTTTTTATTATACCTTTAAGACATATTTTTTTTTAATTTTCAAATTTATTTATATAACACTTTTTACAATGGTACATTGTCTCAAAGCAGCTTTACAATATTATAAAGCTGCTTTATACTACTATATCTTAAAAGGCCAATCCCAAGTTGAGCAAGCCTAGGGCGTTATAAATTGTGTCCTGAGATCTAAAATTTCCAGCTTTCTAAACTTGCAGTTATCTGGTTATATGGATAGTACCATTTCATTTTTCAAGGAAACACATTCATATATGATAATATTAATGTAAAGAACAATGCTGTAATCAAAATACACTGGCAGCAAAGAAAGAAAACTGAACTGTCTTTTCCATCCATAAATAACACATAAAATATGTATGTGAATAGAAGTACAAAACTGAGTTGGTTATGAATTCTTTAGCAAAATTTTGTCAGGCCAAGATGATGCACTACACCATCATGACATACTTACATAAAGTTTAGTTTTCTATCTAAAACGATCTAAAGGATCTACTTCATTCTCTCTGCTGTTCTATAGTTTTTTGATCAGGCTCTTTTAAACCAGTTATTTTTTTATCCTTCTCTGACCCACTCACTATTTTTCTTTAGAATGTCTCTTTTACTTGCCTAGCTGCAACACTTCAGGATGTTCTAAGCTTATCATTGGGCCGTGATTTTGGTTTTTACCTAACTATCTGTTTATTATGACCTAATTTTCTTACTTACAGACCTAATTATGACTTTACATTGAGTGTCACTTATTGATCATGACAGTCATTTTACAGAGTGTATCCTTCCTGTGCAACTACACTAATTCATAAATTGGCCTCAATTATTGAAACTTTCCTCTGTTGAAGTGAGCAGAGGGACCATAACCCTTAAACAGTTGTTAAATGTCAGAATATCACATATGTGCATCTGAGCAAATGTCTTCCAGTGTACCCATTAGGGACTTACATTATATCTGCAAGACCAGCAACACATCTCATTGAAATTGTATTTATTCTTGGATTGATTTTATTCAGGACCTGTGTATGTGGTAACTTAAATAAATAACTTAAATAACTTAAAGTTTTATTGTTTAATATTTTGGAAATATAGGTCTCGGGGAAAACAGGTCATTTAAAATACCATAATAGCCTTATTGTGCCTTACGGCAATACTGTGGGAAGAAGAGGTATTTTGTAAAGCAACACAAATTTGTTTGCATGACAAGTACGTACCAAATGAAGCAATTTTGTGGTTGGAAGACACTAATGAACAGTGTGGATGTTTAATTAAAAGCAATTCATGCACAGCTTTAATTAGAAACTACAAGAATTACATCTCAGATGAGCTATGAATTAAATACCCAGACCACATGGAAGTACACATGGACACATGGAGTGCTGATATGTGTTCTGATAAGAGACAAGAGGCTCGGCACCATATGAGTTCAATTAGACAGAAATAAAAAAGACATTTGAGCCTTGCAACCCAATCAGTGGGTGGTTATTATATGAGTAACCAATCAGCTCTGCCCTCATTATTGGCCCTTTAACAGCCATAAAGACTACATCAGCCTCCTACAAAGTAACCCTCATCAGTTCCTTCAGAGCTGCTTTCATGTACTTTAAATTGAATAGTGCAATGCTACAGCCTGCTATATTTATAATGATAAAGAAGCCTAAATTGCTATGTTACAAAATAACATAGTTTATAGAATCATGTAGACAGATTTTTAAAGAAATTCTCCATAAATTCTCCATGTTGATGGATATGTAATGAATAGCATTACGTACAATAGGGGACTGTCCTAAATTCCATTGCAAGTCATAACTGTAAAACTGTTAAGTATAAAAAAGAATTAAGCTTATTGCTAAGTAAGTGTGGAATCCCTGCCAAAATGTAATTAAAGAATCATCTGGTCGCATATATATAAAACTTGCATGTCAAGGGTAGACCCATACCTCAGAATGGCCGAGAGAAGCTTCTGGACTCCTTCACACCCACACAAGAAATTAAGGGACCATAATTAATGCTGGAGAAGTTTAGTACCTGGTTGTGTTAATTGCAACTGGATTTTCCACATGGGAAAACCCTCAGAACCTCCACGAATGGTCCTAAAATAAATACCACCTCAGTGCAACATCTAGTTCTACTGATATCACACCAACCTGAAACTAAAACAGAAAAATAGAAATTTGGCACATATCATGCAACTAAATTTAACATTTAATGATTTACACTACTTAGGCCACCATAAGATTAGGTATACCTTTGTTTAGCAATTGCACAATGGTCATATATAATTATTTATCAGCCTCTTAATTAGAATACAGGAAAAAATACCAAAAGATACAGGAAATTTGTATTAAAACACTGAAAAAGAAAAAAGATGTATAGGTTATAGTAAAAAATATTTAATGCAATTCCAAGTCGACCCTTCTACAGTTCAAAGAAGCTTGATCGGGAAGCTTGGTCTTAGTAGTAGGGTAGGAAGAGTAGCAGGGTGAAAAGGCCAAGATATGCTTAAGCCCACAAAGATTGGAATTAAAATCAGTGGGAAAGAGGATTATTGAGTGACTTATCCAAACTTTGGGTCCAATGGTTAGGTATGTTAGATATGGTTATTATACCATTCCTAAAACAATAAGCCTAAGACACAGTACTGTACTGTACACAATGTCACAAGCTACTCATACAATGTCAGAATCACTTGAAAAAACACTGTTTAAGACCATTATGTTAGCTAAGTGGCTACATAGCACAATTGGTAATAGTGGAGGAAGCAATGTAACAGTGTTTCTAACTAATCTATTTTGCTTTAATCACGACAGTTTCACTTTTGTTAGAGTTGTGAAGCTGAGCTCAGGAAAAGTTGATGCTGCAGGTACTGTAACTCACTAAAAAAATCCATCCACTTTTCTTCAGCTCAGTCTCTTGATTGTAGTAGAAATAAACATCAGCATTATTAGTATTCAATGTGCATCCAGGGACACCAAAATAGGAAGGGGTAAAAAATAATACAACAGAAAATAGAAAATAACAGGATAGTGGGCTTATTCAATCCTTGGTTGCATGGGGGGGGGGTCCATTGTTGTGGACGGAGGCTGCTTACGGCAAATGTGCAAAGGGTACACCTAACATCGACTTCTTCCAATATTGTTCTGCCTTGAGTAGAGGCAATAAAGAATTATAAAAATCTTTGACAAAAACTGAAATGACCATTAGAAGCCGTTAAGAGCCAAAACAGATTTTGAAAATATGTAAACAGTCCCTCCAAGGTTCCCATAAGGAGCGATTAGGCATAGTGAAGCCTTTCCAATCAGTTACATTAGCTGAGCAATAAAGATTACATTGGTCCTCTATCTATCCTCTTCTATCTTAATATATTTTTCTGCAATCATCACTAGCAAACATCATTAGCCATGAACACAGCGTTAATGCTAATGGGTCAGACAAGGCTACACCTCATTGATCAGAATGCATTATCATGATTAACCTCTTTATTTCAGCAATGTTATTTAGACATACAGAAAAAAAAGGCTGGTACGAACGGAACAGGTCTGGATATAGTGTTTTAAGAGAGCAGAATTATCATGAATGGCCATGCAATTACTGTAAGTGTCTCTGCAGCTGTGGAATTTGAGAGTACCAAAGCTGATGCCATAGAGACTCTTCTCCCAGAGAGGGAAAATAAAAGAGGAAGGCCAGACAGCAAGAGAGGTCAGTCATCCTCCTGGGGAACTTGGACATACAGTAAATACAGTAATAATGAGCCCTGGAGAGAGCTGGGTCAAGCCATGAACCATGCCCACAGGTGCTGGCCATAATAACTGCTCCAGGGAACACGGGCACAGACAGGTATAGGGCATGAGAAAGAGGTAGACAGGACACAAGTCATAACTCAGTCTCTTTTCTCTTTCCCTGACAAGCAGCATTTTTTAAAACTCTTTTTTAAAAAAGTGCTGTGCTCAAAACACACTATCTAGCAGAGCCTCCTTGTCATGAATTAAGTGAAAGTCATACATTGTAAAGTCGAGACAGAGGTGCCAATGAGACTTGATCACAGACCCTGTTTACACTAAGTCACTTCTGTATGAGGCATGTATATAAATGTGCCCCAAGATGTGTTTACATCCGATATTTGAATCTGATTGCTCAAACTACTGTAGTAGGTGGTCTGAGTCACACTGTAGCCACACGGTAAACAATTGTAAATGTATCCATCTGGACGTCCTAGGTACAGCAGAGAAGGGCCTTGATGGAGAGGCATGAAAGGTTGTCAGTGTTATCGGGGGGAACGATGAAGGCACAACACAATCATCTCAGAGTGCACTTAACTAAAACTAATCGATTAGTGGAAGCTCTCTACACGACCACGCACAACCCATCTGTCAAATCACATCATCCTAGGACTTATCCGAGCCACATCACCACTTGTCAGTATGAATCCTTCTGTGTGTGTGATGGAGAACACATTTGATATAGCTCACCAGGACACTTCATTAAGCACTGACAGTCTGGTTAATACACAAGCATACTCAGACACAATTGAAGGCACACCCTGATTCTGTGTAGTAGGCACACATTTGTTAACACAGTGCAGGATGTATTCATTAAAAAATCTCCCATCTAATAAATCTAGAAAGAATGAGAGTGAGAGTGAGGGAGACAGAGGGAGTTGCCATTCTTCATTTGTTAAATGTTTCTAGGCTGTAATTTAATCTGGTTAATTGAATGCTTCAATAATTCTAAGAAGATTATTCTCTCACCAAGTGCCATTTTAAGGTCAGGGTTAAGTAAGGCCAATTATCTATTTGTCAAATACATAAAGCTCTCGTCTAATTTCTTCTCATTGAAATTGATTGCGGTGTAAAAACATATCCAGTAATAAGATTTATCATCTAATAAGATTTATTTCTGCTGAGAAGAAAGAGGCAACGCAAATATTATCTTAAAGTAAGGGATAAGTTAGGATTAACCGGGAATCACGCTCTGAATCCACAAAAGCTGATTTTCACGCTTGAGTCTCCCCAAGGTGATGAAGACAGCCAAATCTGTTTATCATCTAAGCTTCTACTAACCAAATGCTTTTAACCATGTCAAATATTCAACTGTATAACCTTATGCTATTCTTAATTCTGTGTAATCTTGGGCCAAAATAGTATTTCATACGAACAAGATTAATATGTGTATACAGCATGAAGGCTGACTGTCTGAAACCTTGCTAATACTCTCTGTTAATACTCTTGTTTATCTGAGAAATAGGATATGCCTTTCCATTAGTAACATATTTCCTGTTTTACAATAATATAAAAATGTGAATTATATTTATGGTTTGCTTCAAGATATTTAATACTTTCCTGCTGCAGCAGAACAGAGCAAAACGACCTATTTTTAAACCAAATCACTGACTTATATCACTTTGTTAGACAATGTAAGAAGTCAGTTGTGTTTTAAAACATGCACTGTGGGAAACGTTACTCCTGACAGACTTCACACTGGAGAACTGCTACTTCTAATTAAGCCTCACATGGTCCACATTCCAACTGCAGCTGACAATTAGCACAATATGTGGCCCCATTAGGGCCGTTACGATATGGGCCTCTCTGCCTGACAAGTGCCTGCCAATGCCGATCTCTGCAGGAAACCAATATCGCTACTGCAGCAGCAATCACAGCATGCAATGTCAAAAACACTACTAATAAGTGTTTATTTAAACATGAGGCTGCCCTTTGACCTACCATTTCACACCGTTGCTAACTACAAATAAACATGCTGATCAAGGTTATTACATACTGCTCACAGAAATTAGGGAATACTTCAAAATGAAATATCCCATTATGAAATATCCCTTAATTTTTGTGAGCAGTGTCACTTTTTTAAATCTAGTTTTAACCCCACTTTTCCAAGACAGATTGAAGAGAGCCTCCAAACTGGAGACGCAAGTGTGGGTCTGGGGGACTGGGTAGGTGGTCAATGTTACAGCCCTGGGTAATGATGTCCCATCCTTTCCCTGGCCTCCTTTCTCTCAGACACAGCCAATGCAGCATGCAGCACCTGGCCTAGACAAAAGGCACCGCCGGGACTCAAAACCAGGTCCCTGAGCTGCTGGGTTAGTGCATAAGAGTTTTATATCATGAGTTCTCTGTGTCACACTTATCAGAATATAATACATTTTAATAATAGACCACTAATGACAACTAATACATGCCTGCCATCATAGAGATGTTACACAATGTGCAGTGTGCAGTTATTCATTTATCAGACACAAGTCAGAGACTTTTATGAAACTAAATTATGTAACTAAGAAACAAATAAGCAAGCCTTTGACTTGCTAAAACTAGTGGGTTTTTATCAATAATAATAATAATAATAATAATAATAATAATAAGAAGAAGAAGAAGAAGAAGAAGAAGAAGAAGAAGAAGAAGAATAGTTAATATCTGAAAGCAAAACTACGTTAACACAAGTGTTGACTACTTTTAGTGACATTTTTTTCCTTAATCCTTGAATCTTAATGTCAGTTATAGATTTGACACAAAATAAGCAATGTAGTCACTTCTTATTGCACTCTAAAGCCATCTTTCTTTTTACACTTATAAACTCAACCTCTACCTAAATCTGTCCCCTCAGCTTTCCGTCTCTTTTTCCCATTTTGATTGTCTTGCAGAAATAACATACATTTTGAATATTTTCTTGTCACAACCGTTCAGTTGCAGGATTGCGAAGGGCATCAGGGAATGTGACTGAGAATCTTTGATGGGCAGTGGAACAGAGAGGGAGTCTGCTCATTTCAGTACGCTCTTCTGTCAACAATCATTCTTTCAAACTCTCACTACAGTGATGTGAGATGGAGAGAGAAATTTTGCAACTGCCACGTTTGAGGTCTGATGACAGGAACGAGGTTGACTCACTTCTGCCCTGAAGGCGGGGGGCTTGTGAGACTCATCAGGCCAGGACCCCAGGCTGCTCCAGCCTCTCATTTCCATCATGGCGATTCCAGTTGCGCTCCTCCGTCTGCCTAATGTTTTCTTCTTCAAACTCTTCAGCTGCATCTACCCTGACAAGATTGGATGAAACAGTTGGGATTCATGGCCGGGCAAGCCTGACTGTTCTTTTTGACTTTGGTGAGGCCCGAGTGGACCCTTCATAATGGCGCTCAGCCTCTGGGCTGAGCCATTCATCAGAGTGGCAGGCCTGTCAGATCACGAAGGAGTGGAAGCCTGATCATCGTCGCAGCAGGCAAAGTGAGCAGCTGAGCACTGAGTTGCAATGACAGGGAATATGTTAACACAATTGGCAAGCTGGTGGCAACTGAGCAACCGCAAATTCAGGGGGAAGTACATAACAGTGACAGTACTCAATCAGTGAGTAGTGAGCATAGAGAAATGAGCTTGAGAGTGTAACACACTGAAAGGACCATGACCATAAGCCCAGTATGCATCCTTGTTTTAGCTATTAAATTATATAACTGTGCAAATTCTTAGGCCACCCTTAAATTAGTTGTTTTCGCGATAGTATAATGACCATATGTAACATACTGTCAATGACGGGACTTGGATTTGTCGATCTATAATCCTCTTTTACTCTTCATTCCAATCATTGTAAGTTTTAGCATGTCTTAGCCTTTTCAGTCTATTGTTCTTCTCAAAAGTGATATTGCCACTTCAATGCAAGGGAACTATATACTTGCAACAGTAGCTTAATCCAGTTCTCAATTTTTTTAATACTAAATACACATTTCCTGTATTTTCTGGAGATTGATAAATAATTATATATGGTGATTTTACCTTTGCTAAAACTATGGTACATCTAATCTAATGGTGGCCAAATACTTATGAACACTTCTATATATATTGAAAAACTCACAACCACACATAGCTACTGAAAATCAGTTACACTGGATTGTTGTACTAACAGATACAATACAACTGAACTGTCTTCATGTAAATCTAATTTCATTTAGCATTTTTTACAGATCTGTCACAAACAGTAGCCAGGTGTCCAAAGTTTCTCAATTCTTTTTAATGTAAGACATTTAAGCAACGTTTAAATAATTAGTTTTTCCATTCACTACAGTTATGAGAATAAACTTTATATGATGTAGATAACCACAATTAGGGGTGGCATTGAAGCAAGTAAAAATGGAGGAACTACTTTGCTTTAAGTGGCATAATTATTACAGCAATTTACATCTTTCATGGCTGCGTTTTGCAGTTTGGAGAGGCCGGGCAGGACTAGCAGTGGCCCACCTAATGAGAACTGAAATGGGTTGTGGGCGTGTGTTGGCTAGCCCAGCATGACACAGTTGTTTTTAACACACCCACATCTCAATTCACTTTCGTATCTGCTTGATCAGGTACATTATAATTTTAACTGTCATGCTCACATTTAGTTGACCATTAAACAATGTCTAAGTGTAACAATACTGATTTTCTTTTGTTTTTCGTCTGATCAGGTGGAACGGAATACATGTGACTTACAGCTTGATACATCACTGTTTATGTGTAAAAACACATTTTAGACACAGCTGACTTTAAACTTTAAACATATTATGCCACACTCCAGGTTGGAGTCAATAATATTGGCTTATGCCACGTATGCCAGTTTTTGTAGTAAAAGTAATGTGGTGGTTAAATGCCATCAATTAAAATAATTTAATTTGTTTATGGTATGCTTTACATATCCAGATACAGCTATTAAACAAAATATTGTGTGGTGTCATATCTGTTTATTTGCTATGAAGTGAAAAAGCTGTGTGAACATTCTCTAAGCATACTAATTCCATCACCAGGGGTAGTAATATGCATGCATTGTGCAAGGTGAAGAGTTAGCCATGCAAATGTATTGTATCGGTCTCCTTTAAAGCCCTGCGCACAGAATAGATCTCAGTATACTTTAGCAAACAGAACAGCCACTAGGGAGAATAATGAATAATCATTAGCAAAGGGTTCACAAATTATTGATGTAAAATAAGCAATGATATTTTTCACTCTGCACAATTTATTGCCATTAACAAGTAACTTGCAATCCAATAAATGTCAGCATTGCTTTCAGTTAATTAAAGGAATAGATATTATATAGTAATGCAGGGAGGTGCTTGGTTCCCAATTGCCACAGACTGAAATTTACTGTCTGAGCTTTATTTGAAGAGAACCACAAATAATGGCCATTAAGCAGTCAGCCAATGGACAGGAGATCACATTAATGAAATTAGATAAGCTGAGCCAGTGATATACGCAGCACTTCCACTGAAGAGATGGAGAGTCTAAAAAACATGAGCTTTAAATAACACAAAACATTGTATAGCATTAAGAGAATAAAAAATAGAAATCTTTCTGTGCGTACATCCTCTGACAATACCACCTCTCTATATCTTAAGATACCCACCTAATATTAATTTGTCAGCTCAAGTAAAGGAAAGCCACAATATACAATGACTACAGAGGAAAAATGTGAAATTGTCTCAAACAGGGTTTTTCTGGTAAATATCTAAAACCAAACATTTTGCTCTGATAGTAAAGCAAAGAGAGACCGGACATCAGGACAGAGCCTCATCCTCTGCCTGTCTGTCCACATAAGTGTGTACACAACCCTGCAGTGATGTGTATGTGCCCGCCGGCATAATGCCATGGCTGCCACTAAATTAGTGATTAGGGACCCTCTCCTCTCATTCTTTCCTACCCCCCTTGCTCCTCTGTCTTTCCTGTTGCCTCTTTCCCTCTCTGGAGACGGTAGCAGACTGGACAGCTGCCTGCCTTGAGAACTGTCACCTTGTTGCAGAAAGTTTCTTTTTCTGTCTGCCAAAACTTTTCTTCACTCCGTCAGTTTTGTTATGGATCTACGCATGGGCCAGAGTGAGGGAGGCACAGCCATCACTGACGCATCGATCTTCTTCTTCAAATCAGCCTGGAAATGTAAGCAGGACGGCCAAGCAAATTACTGATGAGTGTGCAAAAGATTGTGTGAGCTATGCAAGGGCCCAGAAATTAATAAACACACACGTATAATTATGACTTAAAACTTGATCAGCATTGCTTCCGTTTAATGAAATCAATAATCAAAGCCCTGCAGTCTCATTGTAAAAACCACTATGATATGTCAAATGTGTATTCATCACATCTTAGTTTTTAGTGCAGTAAAGAAAGGAGGGCAAAAATATTAGTAGTGTACACCGACCTGTGAATGAATGAGAAATAAAGTACTGATTAACAGACATTTCTATTGAATTAACATTTTTATTAACAACAATAAATCAGTTTATGTACAATTTATTGGACAAATAAATCAGAAGCAATTTTTTCAGCTTTGCACCACCATTTGCCAAAACTGCTTCTTGCTGCAATTCTCAATCAATTAATTAATTAATGGATTTACTTTAGTGGTCCAATGTGTATCTAGGCAGGTTATATGATTATAAGCGGCTAACCAAAGTTATACTAGTTATCAGCTAACATCATTTTGTCTGCTGAGTGGCTGACTTTAATTTAAATACTAACATGCCAATTACACCATGAAAAAGATTTGGACAAACTGGCTGTGAAAGAAAGCGATTGACACTCCAGCGTTTAAGATGCTGTGGCATTATGGGAAATGTAGTGCCAGTAGTGAATTTTCACGGTGTGTCTTCTAGGTCTGCTTAGCAATCCAGGATAAAACTGTAAATCTTTATGGCCTTCTTGTTGACATTTTGCTCCTGCGATAATATTAGGAAACATCAGCATTTTCCAGGGGTAGATGTCACAGCAAAAAAGAAAAATTAAGGAAGTCCAAATCAGGTCCTGATGATCAGTATTAAAGTTAATTAAGGCATATTCCGTTATAAGAAAGCTGTGATGGGAGGAGCATGCTTTGGGGGAGTATGTTTAGTATAGAGGAACAGTTTGTCAGCCATCTGTAATATTTGTAATACTAATAACAAACACTGGTAACAACATGATGAATATGAACCAAAGATAAACTTCAAATTAGTCAATGATAAAATGCTCCAGTGTTTGTGTGGAGCTCTATCATTTGTTAACTTTTCATTTTGAGCATAACACTTTACTGCAAAGCTGCCACATTCTATGTTTATATAATTTTGATAAAGTTCAGTAAAGTTGTTTCACCTATAGAATGTAGGCTTAAATTATATTATTTTGTGTTCTACCTTTGGTCGGTGGTTCGATATTATTTAGAGATTTTGTACAACAGTAAAGATTGCCATTTAGTAATGTTGTAAGACATCTAAACAAGACCAAATAGATCATATATGTTTTTTTTACTCATAAATCAGTTTCTGTCGTGTCCAACAAAGAAGATGTGTATCCAATTCTCAGACAATTTTCAAATGATTAACAAAGCTTAATTCTGATAACTGTATTATTGTATCAGTCCCATTCACACTGGTAGCACTTAGACCAATGTTATCGAAAATACACCTTATGCAATTCAGCCCCTTAATGATTAAAATTGGAATCTGGTGTAGCTGTTGCTTGCTTGGCTGGCATTTTAACAAATCATGTCACAAAAGTGTCTCTCTATCATCGTGGTGACTTTCCATTGACATAATGATTAATATAGCTAATTAATGCTGTACCTACCCCTAACCCTAACCTCAGTATTCTGAAGAGAAAAGAAGTGTTTCTGTTGGGAACAGCAAGATGTACAAATGTTAGAGATTGCAACTGTTGTGAGGAACATGTAATATATACATGGTGTACACACACACACAATACAAACAAAGTAAAACTGTATACAGTGTGATGTATACATTTGGGCACCCTTGGACATATTAAATTGGGCAAAATGGGACACCTTGCCAATGTGACGGTAAGTTCTGTCTCTACTCTGTATATTTGTCAATATGCACACACGTTGACATGCCCCTTACATTGTCTAAATATAGCAGCTAATTGTCCAGGAATTACATTTTCTTAGTTTCTCAATAGGTTTGTTTAAATAACACACTAATCCTAGAGGCATGTATTCGATAAGTATCTTCATATTACGCACAATATTACATATTGGCTATTAGTTTTAACATTTAAATTACGTCTACAAGGTGATTAAAATTTAGTGTTTTGTGTTTACGTTGAACTGTTGGCGAGTTGGAGAGTTATTGTGGGACAATACTGTCCTCTAGTGGTTTTTTAGACTCACTGTGTCGTCTGTTGATAACGTGACACGATAGGGTAATGCAAATACCATAAGTAGAAGCAGTCTATGTCTGACTAAGACAAATCATTACATTCCATGCAATTCAATTACTTACAGTTGTCATGATTAAAACTTTTTCCTAAATGCTGCCAGAAAGTATGTTACGGTCATATAACATACTGTCTCCTTAACTGGATCCAAGAAACAACCCTACAAACATAAATCGGAAATTTCAGTACCACAAAGTACAGTTACATTACATGCCCCGACCCTGAGCAACATACAACTGATACAATCCAAACAATTGTGGGTTTGAGGTCTAGTTCAAGGACCCAACAGAGGTGCCATGGTGGAGACGGATTTGAACCCTAGGCTTTCTGATCCACGTCAGTACCTCAACCACTAGGCCCCAGTTGGCAGTCTACATCCAATCGGGTAACATTCTCTTGGGATCTGCCAAACAGAACCTGCTGTATATTACCAGATGGTGAAGGACATATATCACTCCAGATACTGTGTTCCCACTGCTCCAGAATCCACTGGTATGTCATTGCACATGGTGACCATAGCTTTGTGTGCTCAGCCAAGGAAACCAATCCAGAAGCGCCCAGCAGTTTTTGTTGACATTGTTAAGAGACACAGGCTGGAGCTTGTTGATAGATGAGGACAACTCTATACGCTGTGCAACAGATGAAAATTTGGTGTGGAACTCTACTACCAATATTTGTTTCAAAATATTCCACAACTGTATGCATGTTCGATTTTATTAGTGGCTTTGTGACTTAAAAAAAATAAACCTCACCCTGCATAAGTTATTATACATCATAACGAGTATTTGCTGTTCTTAAAATGGCTTTGCCTGCTTAATGTGTAATTTGCTTATTCCATTGACTATTTAACAGTCTGGGTTCAAGCATATTGAAACTTAAGCTGGAGCTTGACAGACTCGATCAGCTGCTATCCTGAGGCTCAGCTGCCTTATTGGCCAGTGTGAATCACATAAAAGGTCACACTGACATGTAAATGATCTCATTTTTTACATTTTCGATTGAACATGGTTCTGCCCATGTCAGGTACTACCCAATACTACATTGTGAAACACAGCTGACATATATTGACAGGATGTTGCAGAACACCTCACCAGTATCTGGTTATCATTGACTATTGATCTGCTCTCACCATTTATTGTCAGGACTAATTTATTTATGAACTTGTCATTCCATGAAATCAATTGGAATGTCCTTCTACTTAATATTTAATTATATGCATAGATAAAAGACTTTCTCATTATTGTCTGTTATCGAATTAGGGCCTTTGTTCTACAGGGAGAAAGTTCAACGGTCAGGTGCCCGCTAGCCTTGTAGTCAGTTCATGAATTGTTTAATTAGGCAGCGTAATGAAAATCAGCAGGGATTAACACAGGCAGAACATCTAAAGTGGCCAAATAGATTATCAGATCACCTGTCCAATCACCTTCTATTAAAAGGTGCGTTTAACACTGGATACCAATCCAACATTGAATGGCTGAGATTACGCTAGGATTCAGTGCAGACCTCAACAGGTCTTGTAATCTGGATGCAGTATACAAAACATCAGTTAAGCAGAAAAAGAAGATGATTATACACAATGCAGGGGCTATTTAGTTAGGTATAATGTGTCTGTACAGATCTGTGCAATTTAACATTTATCCGTACGAATGTGTGAGGTATTTCATAACGCAGCATCCAATCATTTTTGCAAGCAGCGAATTTGCCTAGTCAACATCCATTTTGGTCAATACCCCCCTTTCATAGAATGTAATGCAGACTTTAAATGGCGCACATCTGCAGCAAGCAGTGTGAGTAGCTCTGAACCTCATATAAAATACATTCAGAGCAAGAAGCAACAAGAAGCAATTTCATTCATACATCCGTTCATTTTTTCGTACCTGCTTAAGCCACTTAAAGGTCACGGGGGATTGGAGCCCAGACAGGGTGCCAGTCCATGGCAGACCATGTGTCCAGACACACAAATACACTTGTGATGCTAGTTCACCTAATGTGTCTTTGGAATGTGGGAGAAAAGAAGAGCATCTAGACGAAACTGTTATGATGGGGCTTCCTGGAGATCTCGCAAGACCATTCCTGATTCCGCCAAATCCCATAGCAGGCATTTAAACGATACTCTATCACTCTACACGCGCGCACACGCACGCACACGCGGTAGGGGCTTTGAGCCCGGAGTCCAGAGTCCCGTGGTGGGACCAAGGGGCCCACTCCAACACTGTCCAGGGGTCTGCAAACAGCCTGGGAGCAGAGAGTCCGCTAGGGTCCATTGGTTTGAGGTCCAGGGCGACGGGGTCCCAGGGATTCGCGAACAAGCTGGAGTGAAGCAGGTCCCATGGCGAAGATGGGGGCCGCCATAATGTCCCGGGCGCCATCAGCTGCCAGGGAAGACGAGCGGAGGAGTCCATAACGGACTATAAAAACGAAACAAAACAAACAATGTGCGCACAGACAAGGGGGAACACGCAAAACGTAGCGCAGGCACGGGGGATAACGTAATGAGCCGGCGAACCCTCGCGTGTTCGATCGGCTCAAATAACTAAATTAATTAACCTAAATAAAGAACAGGTGCGTAAAATAAAGAAACAAACCAATAGATCGCCGCAGAGAGCCAAAACAAACGTCATTAAGGACGTGGGGAGAAAACGGAAACACAACGCTAAGGGATAGGGGTCAAATAACGTACCGCGGCGAACAACGCAAAAGAACCCTAACAGAAACCTATGTAGTCATTGGGAGAACATGTGAATTCCTCTCTTTACATGGATCAGTGCCACCCAAGAGAAATATTCAAGTTAACAATAGATTATGACAAAAAAGTCTAGTAACTGCTTTATTACTTCTGAGGCTTGCAGCTTAGCCTAGATAGACAAAATTTGTTTAAAAAGTCTTGGATACAGCATATTGTGTAATGCTTGTGCTATATTATATTCTGAAACAAAAATAATCCAAAACACAGTGTATACCCAGGAGACAATGTACTGTGAACTTTGACATTAGAATCATGAAGTGGCCAAATTACCATCAAAATTCATAGTAGAACTGTGAGTTTTATGGTCAAACTTTGAAAGTTCACATTAAAACAATTAATTAATTAATCAAGCAATTTATAGTTTTACTATAGAGTACATTTTTTCCTAGGTATTGTTGGAGCAGCTGCTGGTTATTTAAATTAAATGAGTATGGGAAGTGGGTTAGTTGTGGCAGTGAACTCTGCTCAAAGAGTATAAATCACAGAAGATATATTACAGCAACTGGGTACCAGTGAAGAGAATTATAAGTAGTCTGCATGTGTCAGTTGAAATTGCCTGCCTCCCTGAGCGGTCATCACAATTTGAGTCAGCGAGCTAACAGAAAACGGATTTTATGTAGCCTATTTAAGCGGCTGAATCAGGGTGAGATTAATTATGCTCCCTGCTCTTTAGATCGTCCACAAGAAGAACTGACACAAGGACTTACTTCCTCCTGTTCTGCACATATACGAATGCTACATTTCACTCTGGTATTTGCTTAATGTGTTAATTGATGAGTCATCTGTCCCGTCCGTCCATATTCAAACGAATCCTGAGGCGATTGCACGTTGGCTGTACAGCCACACGTGCTGAGTGTGAACTAGGGCTCTGGTCTCAAGGCACAGCATATTTCAAAAACTGTGTCAATCATTTAATGGACTATTATGAAAGTGCTGCCTTTTTTTTGCTCGTTTGGACTAAGTGGTTTAATCTTCTGCTATCGGCGTGATGCATGACTGGCTGTGAAACTGCCCTGGTGCTGAATAATGGTAATGACTACATTTCCCTACATCGCCGTCATTAAATCAGGGAGGCTTATGATTCCTTGCCTGCTCACCACACCCATCACTCCATAAGCGAAACTATGCTTTTATTTCACAGATGCACAGCAGTTCACTCTACATACAGCTATTCCAACCTATCCCAGAATATCAGGTACAACACTAAACAATGTCAAAGTAGTTCCCCTGTTCACGCACAGCAAGAAAAGGCTGTGAACCCTCCGAACTAAATTTTATGTATGCACTGTGGCGGCTATGCAGTTAGGGTACTGGACTGTGGACCAGAAGATCCAGTCCAACTGTGCCAAGCTGCCCCTACACGGCACTTAACCTACAATAGAATGGATTGCAAGACTGTATCAGTTGTCTGTTGTAAGTCACTTTGGTAATTGAACTGCAGTCTGATATTCATTAAAATCATTGGAAAGTTTTGGCCAACACACTGTGTTAACAAATAACGCACAGTTGTACAGTGAAAAAAAAAAAACTCACCCAGATAGAAATGACATATTGCTGCAAATCTTGCCATGCAGTTATGTCTCAGGTAGATGTAAATGATAACAATTGTGGTCTATTGGACACGCAGAATTGTTGTTTACACAGAATGGTTTAAGAGCGTTTCCCCCACTGCTCTATAAAAATTCTACAGAGGATACTTTTGGGTAGTGCACCTCTTTGTTAGAGTAGAGAGAATCATTTGATTGTCTGACTAGTGCAGGCAGCTCCCACAGTTTCGCTGTCCACCATCCACACACAGGTGACACCTTTACTACACATCCCTGTCACTGACAATTTCCAGGCACTGAGCAGAAGGAAATGAGTTGTCATTATATTGTTTGCCATTGACTGCCAGCCACCGTGTCGTAAATATCTGTAGTGACTCCAGGATCTGACTGGGATCAGCTAATGGTTGGTTTAGCTTATGAAGGAATAGTGGTGAGCGCATCAATCCTGCTGGGGTTGCTGGAGTAAGGATCCTGGGAGACATCACATACAACAGTCGGTCACCCCCGTAGTGATTTGCGGGACACTAACAAATCAGTAATATACTGTGTGCAGAACGCCCTGCGACCACGCATTGCCCCTCATAGCAGGGCTTCCAAAAGGCATTTTATTTGCAGGATAATGCTAAAATACAGCTTTTTATAGAATCTCTCTGCCAGATTGTAACATTGCCCAATTATTAATTTATGGGACCACCTGGAATGCTAGCTTTGGCAACCTATGACTGTGCAGGATCTACAGGCCCAGCTGCAACACCTGTTTGCAAATGTGCCACATGATGCCAATGTGTCACACAGCTACTCTAAAATTCTATAATACAGTTTTGTCCTGTTTGTGATTGTGAGTAAAGCGGCCTAAAATTATTAAGCAAATTATCTAATTAAACATGAATATGGATTATTCCAGGTGAATTGCAAACTCTTTCTTTCAACTACCCAAAAATTGCTTGTTTATACTGAAATTTTAGGGAATAAGAATTTCTGGAATGTGTCATTCTCCAATGCCTGAACTAATTTCCACCGACTTCTCAGTATATGATTTAAGAGTAACATATCCTAATATTAATTATTAACTCTTAAAATCAATCTTCTATTTTTGTATGCACCTACTGCATGGTAGTGTCTGTGGTGAGCTTACCATTGTTATGAACAAATCACATACATTTGATGTAGGAGTTTATTGAAATGTAATTATGATTTTAGTTAAATAAGGCACACTACATTTTAAAAACATATTTTTCCAGATTGATAAACAGATTACAATAAAGCAAAATACTAGAAATTCAATGATTTTGTGATGAAATACACTTTAGAATTGATTTTCACTAATCAACATTAGACCTAAAGCCCAGTTTAGTCTAGTGTTAGGATTAGTGCCACGTATCTCAGCAGAACTCATCCGAAAAACACCATATATGACCAAGTTAATACATTAAACAGTAAAGTGCATGCTTAAATACAGTAGTATACCAGAAGAGTACTTTGTATCTGGCCGTCTTCATTTTCGCATTTTACTGAATAAAGAAAATAATGTGAAGAAAAGGTAAAAACTCAGAAGTAAAAAAAAGTCTACCTTAGTAATAAAAATCTGATAATAGAAAGAGGGGAAATCTAAAAAGGGTTGCATTAACATGCATTTTTGGTGATTATTGATTGGTAACATTTAACCTTCACATGAAAAGCATAAAGTTTTTTTTAAAGCTGTGTAAACATACTCAAAACACATTCGGAGGCAGTCAGAGAATTATCTTAATCACATTATTCAATACAAGTAACCAGAGTGCGCCTTCCGCATGGCATATGCATTTTCTGATGGAACAGTTCCAGGAATCTGCAAGCCATCAATAGTTTACATTGTTTAGTGTAAAAGGAAATCAGGCCAAAATATATGCAGATACAATCTAGATATGAAACGTTTGTGAAAGGTGTAAACAGGCTATAGGTCTGAGGAACGTTCAGACTGTGCAAAATAAATCAAGTCATAAAGGAGTTGGGACTGGATGTAAATTGTCACACAGAAAAAATTAGTTTCAGCCGTTTGCAATTGCTGCTCAAGTTGTCTGGTGAGTAAATAAAACTACCCCATTTCATACCAATACAGTCACTGCCACAATAATAGGTAGGCTACACTTGGTGAAGTTGGGTTAGCTTAGATAATTACCTTAACCGAGCACTTAAAAATTATTAGAAAACAGACAGTTGGTGGAAACGTATCTGCAAGAATTACTTTCTGTGAATACACTCCCGACACTGCCCTGGTAGCAGTTTCTAAGAGGCTTTATACTTCCAAAGCAGCCAACCATTCATCAGCCTTTTGACACGGAGAACCTCGTGATTGGGAGTAGCCTAGTGGCTGAGGTACTGGACTCTGCACCAGAAGGTCCAGAGTTCAAATCCAACGTCTGCCACAGCTGGGTGCTTGAGCAAATCCCTTAACCCACAACTGCTTGGATTGTAAGACTCTATGAGTTGTAAGTCGCTCTGGATAAGGGCGTCTGCTAAATGCTGTAAATGTAATTCCACTTTCTTTCCTCTCCAGCCTTGGAATTACAGGAAAAGTCTGGCAGTGGTATGCTTCCTACCTTTCGCATCAGGTATCAGGTATCAGGTATGAACCACTTGATGTCCCTAGCAACATTCAGGTGCTTTGCATTTCTAGAGATATATCCCCTGGTTAAGATCTTGTTACGTACTAGATAAACTTCTGTATTAAGGCCTCAGAGAATGCAACATCAAGAATATTCTTTGATAACCAGATGAATTTCTGCAGCTATGTCTTCTACAACATCAGGAGAATTTGACTCTTTCTTTTTAGTGATGTAACCCATGTTCGCTTGATGTATCAAGGCTAGACTACTGCAATGCTGTTATGGAAGGTCTTATGTGCACAATCAGAAGTCTGAATTGCTGAGTCACTTGCTATCGTCAAATGGTGAACACACACAAACAAAAACAAATTTACAACACTTCTGTAAGTCATTCTGGTGAAGTGTGGGTGCTAAATGCTGTGAACATACTTTAGAACACATTTAGAAACATTTTTTGTTGATTTCAAATAAAAGAAGGAATAATATACAGAAAATGCAGAAAGTATGGTGGAGGATCTGTAATGTCAGCCATTCTTCCAAACGGCCTGGAAATGTTGTTAGGCTTCTTGGCATCATGGGGACCATAAAGTTAAACTCACTTTTTCCAGGTCACAAACACAGGATGAATATCCAAAAAAAGCACATGGTGCAAGCATAAGTGCTCCCTCAACAGAAAGCGAGTTAATTGGAAGATGGTATATACACTGCTGTTGTAGAGCCAAGGAATAATCCACCAACTGGCCTCCCTCCATCAGACATAACATGCCAGTATGCACTGCTGGGAGTCTAAACTGTGTTCCTCTGTTGATTTTGTTACCCAGGCTAAAGGGTAGAATTATCTGTGCAAATTTATAGACATAGACAAATTATATAAATATAAATTAATTATATAAATTAGTTGTATGACCAGCTCAGTTTCTTGACCAAATCCCAGTGACCAGTGTAGATGAGCTGAGGAACTACAGAGGTTCTTTACTTGTGAGTGTCTCAGCTTCCTTGCTCTGTTTTTTTCAGTATAATCAAGCATAAGGGGTGGCACACTGGTGCAGTTGCCACACAATTTTTTAGAGCCCCAGTTCAATACCTCAGACTTCATATATGTGGACTTTGCAAAGGCTGCACAACTTTACTAAATCCAAAAGGTCCTATACATGATGTGAGGATTTGATTATTACACCTGTAATTGTTTGTTTTTTATTTTCATAGATTTAACAGACACATATTTAAACAACCACCCCCCCCCCCAATTTCCACAAGCAATGACTGAAAAATGACTCATAACTATCCCTTTCATAACATACAAACTCACAAAAATGAAATGAAATATGCCATAACGCAATATCCCCTTGTTTTTGTGAGAAGTGTACTTTGCAATGGCAAAGTTAAAAGTGCTGGTAAAATAAAACAGGCCAGCTAAATTCATTTGAATAAGTGTTCCTACCCTGCCAACGTGATCATTCTTTTGCTACACTTTTATTGTTTTCTCCCAAGGAGTTAAATGTAATTCAGAGCTGCCCTGAATTCACTCTCCCTTAATATGATAAATAATAAGAATACACCTAATCAAACACATTTGGCTTTTTCTTTGTCAATTCTCATATCAAATCAGTCCTCCTGGCCAATTTCATTTTGTTTTCATATTCAGTTCAGTTTAGTTGAACATACGGTCATGACCCTAATTCACATTTTACACTGTTAAGAAAAAGTTCCATTTGAACTATAACACTTAAATCAGTTGTTAGCTCAGAGTTACTTACTGAAGAACAGTCATTAAGCCGGTTTGAAGTGAGCTGAAGATTTTAAAAGCATAGCTGAATGTACGGCCTCTATTTCAAATGTTACACCAGTGTTAGACAAGCTTCTATAGATCCTCAGAGCCCAAGATTATCCATCTCTGTGGAAAACAAATCCAAGTTCATGCTTGTGTGCTGCATCTCTTCCTCCACTAAAAATGGCAATGTGCTCTTCTCTGCCTCTCTGTTAACCTGCTCAAGCAAGAGGTTTTTAGGAAGCTCCTTAAGGTCTGAGGTGTTGTCTTGATCTGTACCACAAATGTCTGATGTCTTGGTTTCAGTGGAGCTGTGGTGCACATGTTCCAGGCTGTGGGATGGGCCATAAGTCAGGTGCTGATGAATTGTGTGACTGCGACTTAAGCTTTTCACCTGGTTCAGTGAGCCCTGTTTGGAGGAGCGAGAGTTTTCAAATGAATGAATGGAGGAGTCACAGCTGTCAAACGTCTCTCTTCGCAGCAGACGCCTTCTACTGCTCTGGTCATCTGAACCCTGCAATGCACAACAACCAACCAAATTACTCAGAAGCAGATTTGTGGTTGGGATGATTTTTAACAGTTCTGATAAGAAAAAGGAGTACCATTTTTGGAGTGCCAGTTTGTACGGTGGTTCTGTCCTGTGGAAATGATTGGAGCCTATACATAATAAATAGTATCACAACATTAATTTTGAAAGAGTCAACATTCAAAGATTAATAAAATATTTTAAAGGACATTAATAATGCTAATGGCAAAAGTATGCAAGGACAGTATAATAGAGTGGAAGGATCAATGGGCAGAAGGACGAAAAAGTGCAAGAGAAAATGAAAAGAACAAATGAAAAATAAAAGGACATAAAACAAAGAAAAGAAAAAAAAAATGTTCACACATAAACCCGCGTGGACAAAGAGAGGACATGCTAACTCCACCCCGGCGAAACCTGGGGTAAGGATCGAGTCAGGGGTCTCAAAGCTATGCACTCTTGTACTTCTTCATTAGAAAGATATCCTAAATGTTAAAAATATCCAAAAATGTTAAATGAATCATGATATTTATTCGAGGTCATATCGCCCAGTACTAGTAAGCAACAATTACTTACCCCAAATCAGAAAAAGTTGGGACAGTATGGAAATAAAAACACAGTATTTCGTACTTTGTCTTTTACTTCATTGCAAAAGCATGAACCATAGATTTTTCAGGTTTGTTTGCAGGCCAGAAATGCAGGAATGGGTGTTTATTACCAAATTAAATGACGTTTATCAGACAACTCGGGGAACCGCAGATTCATACTGTCTTCAATGAAATAAATACAACAGAAAATGTAAAAAGCACTGTGCGTTCCAACTTAATATATAATTAAATAAATAATAACTATGCAACTGTGTGTCAGTGTGATACAGAAAGAACTAGAAACATATACCATGTTCATTCATGAATCTATTTTATTACTGGTTGTTTTTTAACTACTGGATCTTGCGTTAGTTCTTGGGCATTTTGCTCCAGAAGTGTGTCCCTCTTGCGCTAAATCACACATTCCTATCTTCTATCCATTTTTTAAATAGAAATCATACACAAATGAGAAGTGCTACCATGATGGCAGTGGCATGTTCAGTGATTTTTACATCAGTGTGTACAATTTTGTCATTTGGTTTTGATCATGTGATTTCTCAAGAGAATATAACATGGCACACATTAAATATTGTGTTGTGTGCAGTATACACTGGTCTCTCTCTCGCTCACCTTTGCCTTTCAGGACCCTCATTTTGTTTCATCCTCTGGACAAGAGAGGGCACTACAAAAAAAGACACTGTATATTAACAGCAGTGTGAGCAGTAAGTAAACTGCTCAGCTAATCATGCAATTTAATGCTTTGGGTTTTTTTTCTTTATTTAAAAATGCTAGTGATTTCACAGTACGCCTGAGACGACTAGTGAAAATACATTTATTTTGCATCTTTCTTAAATGAAGAACATTGTTTTTCATTAGAAACTATATAATATCATTGCATGACAATTTTGAGTGAATAATTTGGGAAATACCATCGCAGAAAAAAAACATACATTCTAAAAAGTAATGGTATCTGGTATGTTAAGCATTTTGCTAAAGTGGCACTCAAACCGATTAGGGCAGAATTTGATCCAGATGATCATATTAGGATTACACAATATCCCAAAGAGCATGCTATTCAATGCTTAGCTTTCCCCATAAGTACAAGATAGGGTTTATTTCAGAGCGATGGACCAAATACCAAGAAACTTAAAAATTCATGTATATTATTAGGATTCAACTTAACTCAAAGCACCATGGTAATTATAAAATTCCTAGTGAAAACACTGTATTCAATTAAAATATCTCATTAATGGTCTCAGCCTTTGGTCCACATTGTTTGTGCTCTTACTTGTTTCCACACCACTGCTGGCTGTACAGAGCTTCCTGACTGAGTCGCCTTCAAGACAGGAATCACAGGCCTTCTGTAAAATCTTCAGTATAGCCGTATTCTGCAAAACAAGTATTTCTCTAATGTAAAATAGTCATGTAAATAAATTAACATTTAAATTAAATGTAGAATTAAGCGAAATTCTTCGAAATTGTTATTACATGGTAAGCCGCAAGACATTTGAGAAATTACCCTGCCTGCTGTCTCCTGAGCACAGTCCAAAGCTGTGCGCTGTCTATTGTTCCTGAGGTTTGGAAGAGCCCCAGCTCGTAGCAGAGACTCCACCATAGTCAGGTGTCCACCTCTGACTACCTCATGCAGCGCTGTGTTGCCCTGTTTATTCTCCAGGTTCACCGATGCACCGCTCTAGAGATAGAGGGTAACACAGTGCATATAAAACAACATTTTAATTTTGGGAATTGTGTTAACGATGCCGAGTAAATAATAAAATTAATTCTTTATCACATTTCTTTAGTAAATTGCCATTAAACAGCCTCAAACAACCAATAACCTACAATACAGTATAAAGTTTATAAGAGCAATGACATAGTGACAGTACCTCTATTAGTATTGCTGCAGCCTGATCATGGCCCTTCTGACAGGCTTGGATTAGTGGTGTGTTCCCCACGTGATCTCTCTTGTTGAGATTGGCATTGCACTCCACCAGAGCCCTAACCACCTACAGAATAACAGAGAAGCTGCTTATCTTATATCAACCTGATGCAGGTTGAATCGAAACTGAAAAGTCAACGTTTTGTGTATACAGTGTGGACATTAACCTAACTACAAAGCATTAATTAACTTAATTTAGTCAGTAATGCTATGCCAGGCAATTTCCATGACTCTATCCCAGTTTTCCCAGCTCCCAAAGAATGGAGAGGTCTGTAATTTTTATGGTAGGTACACTAATTGTGAGAGAAAAACAATCTAAAACACACATGGTATGATTTTGAAATAACTGTCATTTGATGCAATAAAATGACAATTATTTTAAAATCATACCAAGTATTTGATACAATAGAAAAACCAATCTTAATATTTGGTGCAGAAACCTTTTGCTTAGGAGTCAACTCCAGGAGTCAACAATATTTTAAAACATCTTGAATCATGGCAACACATTTTTGACTAACCAGTTCTTACAGGGACCTTTCTGGGTCCCACTTCTTGAGGTTTGACCACAAACAAATTTTCAATGTTTTGTTTACCAAGTCCTTTGGTATCACTTCATTCTTCTATCTGTCAAAAACAACTTAACCCCAGATCTCTGCTGTCCAATCCCTATACTTCTGGCAAAATGTCAGTCTGTCCTTGATGTTTTCCTGGGGGAGTTTTCCTGGCTCTTGCTTGACTTTCTTGGGCACACCTTCTTCACTGCAACTGAACCACTGTGCTCGAAGTTCTTGATTATTTGACAAATAGATGATTACCAGCAGCAATATCCTTCCCTGTCAAACCATTTTGATGCAATGCACTGACGACATGGGTTTCCTTGGAGGTAACCATGGTTAACAGAAGTAAATGTAAAAGCACCACTACCTTTTAAAACAACCAGTCTGCATGACAGCGTTATATCAGCTGTCCTGTCCTCATTAACATTTTATCCTGAGCTAACAAGATCATCAATTAAATTATGTTAACAGGCCATTCTGCTGGGCTGAAGCCAAATTCAGTAGCCAAAGCTTGTGTACTTGTACGTAACAAGTGTGTATTTGTCACTGTTTGAAATTCAAGGTTTCTGTTATGAATATCCCTGAGCAACTTGCAAACAAATGATTTGCATGCAAACATGCACATGTCGCACCTGCCCAGTTTGAGACTAAACTAGGGAGCTCTGAGGTGACCACACTAAACGTATGCACCACCATGCCTGCTGCCATTTAGGATCTAAAAACAGTTTGGTGACTGTTAGCACACCTGTAAGTGGTTGTTCTGGCAGGCCAGGTGAAGCGGGGTGGCACTCTGGAGATTGCGAGCGTTAATGTTGGCACCATGGCGAATCAGTAGAGACACCAGAAGTTTGTGCCCATGCTGGGCTGCAACGTGAAGAGGAGTGAAGCCATCTGCACTGCTGCTGCTGTTGACTCCTAGTCCATTCACCTGTGAAATGGTAAACCTCTGCACAAACAAGACATATTATTATTAGTTGTAAACACAAGTGATGTGCTATCAAGAATCATTACAAACAAATATCACATATTGCAAGGCATACCTATAAATATTTGTGACATAATCTATGCAACTGCATAGCATAACTGTATGATTATTTACAGCAATACATAGTGGGGTGTAACATGTCCACTAAACCACGCATGTGCATGTCACAGTGTTTAGCACTGTTGGTTTCAGCGTAATCACAGTGTGGGTTTCCCCTGGGTACTCTGTTACAAAGTGATGCATTAGATCAATAACATGACGTTAACGTGTGAGCGTACCGCAATAGACTGGTGCTCTGAATGGGGTTAAGACGGTATGGAAAAATGTATGGAACGCTGGAAAAGTGTTTATCACACCTTTTGCATTGGTTCGCAATTCGGACACTGGCACAGCGGGTGGCACAGTTCTTTTTTATCTGGCACCTCGACTGTTTGATCATCCTCCGATTCTTCATCTAACCACTCCAACAGATAGCGCACCTGAGAAAGCAACACACACACGCGCATGCACACGCGCACGCAGAATGATAAAAATGTTTTTAGTGTCGTTTTACTGAAACCTGCTGAAATGTTCTTTTAGGCCAGTAGATGACAAACAAAAATTACTTAGAATTAGCTCATAAAGTCTAACAGATCTTTAATCAGTTGGTTAGGGTCAATGTCACTACTAGTATCATAATGCGACACCTGGATCCTACAGAGGTTGCACAGGTAGTCCAACCACATTAATACGTGCCATTGCCAGAAGGTTTTAAGCTTTTAAGAGTGTGGAAGAGATTCCAGGAGACAGGCAGTTACTCTAGGAGAGCCAGGACAAGGCTTAACCTGAAAACCAAAGTTTAAAGAAACCAAGGATGAAAACAAAACAAATGATAATTAAGAAAAATTAAGCATGGGAAAGGCGTTTCTCCCATGAAAACCTTTTGTCCAGAAAAAACTTATTTAACTTTCTGGGGTAAATTAACTTTCTCTTTAATTAATTAAAACTTGTGTTCCTTCACTGTTGTGACTGAAGGGTATGATAATGTTTAGCAGTCAGGAGCCTGATTAATAAATAAAAACATTTTCCTTCTATGTTAAACAACTTTCTTTTGCTTTTGCTATCTTGTTTAATGATTTTTTTAATTTGTTCCATATTCATTTTGAAATATCGCTACATTTTTGTGAGCAATGTACGTAAAGCTCACTTTAGGACTTACCATTTCCACATCACCATCAGCCACTGCCCGCAGCAGCTTCTCAATCTAGAATTTGAAAAAGAGACAATTGGAACACTGAGGAAATACACATCTACAGTGAAGCCCCAGTAGGCGCTTGATCACACCTCCTTTTGGTGAGCACGGTCTGTCTCAGTACAGGGTTCCACAGAAGGTGCAGAGCAGCTACTCAACTCTGAAGAACACCTACTACTGCAGCCAGATGGCAGTGGAGAGTGACTGTGAGTCTATGAAAGAAAGTTTAAGAAAAAAATATTTTTAATGAGAACAGTAATAAAAATCTCTTCATGTCATGCATGTAGTGGACCATATTTTTTCTCATCTTACTTCAAATCCACTCTCATTTTTACTGGCATCACTGTGTACTTGCTCAAGCAAGGAAAGAACCTACAACATGAAGAGCAAAATGTTAAATAGTGCATGAACCTACACTACACCACACTACAGTGGTGCTTGAAACAGTTTGCTGGAAGTATACTGGAAAAAACAATATGTTATGAATATATGAGACCAAAGCATAACTTTTTGTTTTTGTCTGGAGAATGAAAAACCCTGCATTCCAGCATAAAAATCTTATCCCATCTGTGAAACATGGTGGTGCTATCATCAGTGCTATCATCAGTTTGGTTGCATCCGGACTCCAAAAGTTCTCCATCAATGACGGAACAATGGATTCAGAAATATATCAACAACTTTTCTGAAAGAAAATGTCAGGGTCTTGTGTTTATAAACACATAGCCTTTCATTTTCCTATAGATTTTGTTGGTATAAGTTGTTCTACCATTCAATGGTTAAATATCAACAAGTCAAAGTCTTGAGTCTCCTCAGTCCAACAAAAATGTGAAAGGACCTGAAATAGCAGTTAGAATATATGATCTTGTGAAATTAGTATCACTAATGTAACGGTGGCAGAGACAGAAAACATTACACTTTCGTGGATGGGACTGACCCGAGAGTTGAGTGCACAGTGCAGCGGGGTCTGATTGGCCTTGTTATGGATGAGAGTGGAAGCTCCATTCTCCAGCAGCACCTCCATGATACCCTCATAACCCCAGCGAGACGCAATGTGCAGTGCTGTGTCCCCCTTATCGTTCAGCACGTTCAGCCGGCATGTGTGCAGGTCATAGTAGACCAGTGCCTTCACACACTAAGACAAACAAGTTTATTTAAAGCATGGTCATGACTGGATAGGTTTTGATGATCTAGGCTAGTGTGCTGCCCATGCCACTCCACTTACATCCTCATGGCCATACATGCAGGCCAGGTGTAGTGGCGTGTTCCCATTGTTGTCCTGTGCATCTGTGTTTGCCTTGTAGTGGAGTAGCAACAGCTATGCAAACAGAAAGAAGTGATGAAATAAGGAATGTCAGGTTTATATGCTAAAGATGAGAAAATGGTAAACATATCTGCTTCACAGTTAAATATTACATGTTTTGGTGTTAGATCATGAAGCTAACTTATCTTAGATGTTAAAATACAAGAATACATAAATCCATCATTTGCTACCTGGTTTGACTGTATATCTAAAATGAAAATTTAAAAAAACTTTATTTGAAAGCCAGTGGCAGACTGGAAAGCGTATCCTAGTGTAACATTGTGTATAACCAATTGACTTACTGAAGATTGAAGGGTATATCAGTACGGATACTTACCGTGACACCCTGGTAGCCTTTTTGGCAAGAAATGTGTAGGGCTGTAAAACCATGGTAGTCTGTGGCATTCACCACAGCTCCCCTTAACACCAACACATCAATCAGCTGAGACTGACCTAATCAGTCAAACAAAGATTTGCTCAAATTAAGTATTAGTAGTCAGAATCACTAAACGTTACAAATAAATGTTTGTGGACAAATCAAATAAGAATTCTATGTATTGGAGGCATAATCAAGCTAACCCCACAGAGCAGCAACATGAAGAGGAGTGTAGCCTCTCTCATCCCGGGAACATGGAGTGACTATAGAAGGGTCATTCAGTCTCCTACATGAACAGAAGGAGCAATAGAAGAATAGGTACAAATGCAGATGTCATGTGACTTAGCACAACGTGTGACTCCAAAATGTTTTGTTAATCTCAAAAATATAGAAAAACAGGCTAAAACTGTGGCTTGTCAGATTATGCTTTCGTATTGTAGGCCTCTTAGAAAACATGGGATTGTAAGTCTAAGGGCTTCAAAACACCATCATTTAACCACTAGGGTTAGCTGGTGAATCCTCTTCTCGCTAGTACCTCAGTACTTGTGGGTTTAGTTACGAGAGTAAACAGACACAATGCTCAAATCTTCATGTGAGCTGCTATTGCTTAAATGTATCCTCATAATGAAGACTATGCAAGTAAGTGAAAAATTCCTACCCTGACACACGAAGGTCACAAGCATCACAAGAGCAGAGAGGGTGACACATCTTCATCCTGTCCTCCTCACTCTCACCTTCACTCAGTAAGCGTTTTACCTCTGCCTCATTCCCATTTGCAATGTGCTGGAGAAACATGCATACACATAAACAAATGAAATGTAAAAAATAATATTAGTGTGTAAAATAAGTTTTAGTACTTCAGTACAATGTGCACTTCAGACAAAATTGCACTCCCTCAGACAAATATAAAGACAATTTTATTGGTTGTAACTTCCGAAGAAAGATAGTGCCCACACTAGACAAAGATGAAACGTGGTGTTTCACACAAACTGTCAAATGGAGTATACTTTGAGAGACTGCCACCTACTGTTTTGCACTGTTAACCAGTTACAGGTGCAGAATTATCGTATTTGTTGTTAACATATC
>JAUZST010019450.1:0-32949 GCA_034779995.1 Parotocinclus haroldoi
TGGGTGTGTGTGTGTGTGTGTGTGTGTGTCTGTGTGTGTGTGTGTGTGTGGGTGTGTCTGGGTGTGTGTGTCTGTGTGTGTGTGTCTGTGTGTGTGTGTCTGTGTGTGTGTGTCTGTGTGTGTGTGTGGGCGCAGAATGAAATGTAGCCTTAGTGATGGTAGATGGGTTTGTGTTGCTGAAGGTCATATATTGGATGAGCAATAGGACGAAAATGTCATGCATAAACATTTGGAAAAAAAAAATACAATTTGTTTAATGATATCAAGATTAGGAAAACTAGATGTTCAGAAAACTAGGTAGATGTTCAGAAAACTAAGGGAATTTAGAATTGGCCCAAAGGTCAACTCCAGAAACCCTGAAAGGAAGAAACATTAGTTGGCTTAGATGCTTAATTAAAAAAGTGATCTAGTCAAAAAAGTTTGTGGTAATATATAATGCTCACAATAATTAGGGCATACTTCAAAATGAAATATCCCATAATGACACATCCCCTAATTCTATTGGGCAGTGTGTAGTTCAAAACACAAACTAGGTCAATATTATCAGATAAATAAAATACTGAATTAAATAACATATATAAATGATGTATATCATCATCTTTTCATCTGATACTACTTTTAAATTAGATTCACTTAGGAATTCACTTATTAATTTTATAACTTAATATAGAACTTACATATATCATCTGAGCCGCCCAAGAAAAAAAAGGATTGTTTTTTCCCCTTTCCGTTGCTGCGCTAGGTTTGATCAGATTGAATTCTGTCTTCTATACTAAAATATAATGGAGCATTGGAATGTGCTAAAAAGTTCTGTAGAAATAAATTTGACTTCAAGTTAAAATGGGGTTTAAAGAGTGAGATGTAACGGTGTAAATGTGCTTATCCAACTTTTATTATTGCACTAATAGTCTTATTCTATCATATCTCTTTTAGAGAATTTGTTCAAACGTGTGAATGTAAATGCATTTTCCTGGGTGTGTGACTCACTCAAGCCAGCATGAAAAAATATATGATGATAGGGGAGTCGGGATTTGTGAGAGACATGCAGTTCATTCGTTTATACGGATTGAATCATTGACTAAATGGAAGTGCGTCTGCGTGTTGAAAGATGAACGATGACTGAAAACACGTCACAAAGGCACTTGGTTTGAGAGAAGGTTCCATGTGATGCTGATTCACACGATGGCCTTCTGCTTTTGGACTTGTCTGATCTCTTTAGTCTCTCAGCTGTAGTGAACACCCTGTGAGCTTCTGCTTAACCCATAATTAGGTTCTGCAGGAGTAATTTTGGTGTCTGTGAAGCTGCACAGTCTCATTTATAGAGAGGACAGTAATCCCCCAGACCACCCTGAAATATAAACACACGGTCGTTTTTGCTTGAAGATGATGATAGGATACTGACACAGGAGATTTCTTAGTGACATCATTTACCTCAGGAATGAAGAAGCTTATCCTGCTTGCTGTCTTTTGCCTTTTCTGGCTAACCTGAATGATGATCACTAACTGAACTCTCTTTGGGCTCTTTCTTTTGTAGGCGATATTACACAGAAGGGCTACGAGAAGAAAAGAGCGAAGCTGCTGGCTCCGTACATACCACAAACCAAAAGTAAGAGCTCCTTTCTTTCTTTCTTTCAAATTGTCTCAATCCATTCTGTCCCAGTCTGCACAGTGTGTCATGGTTAGGCCTCAGAAGAACATTGTGCCATATTAAACTGATTAAAGAAACGGTAAGGCTGGAATCTAAACAAGATTTGTTCAGTGCCAGAAGAAATGCATGATGCTCTTACAAGAAATCGGCTCATTTATATTTACAGCGAGCAACATCAGCTGTAGGATACGACACCGTAAAGCATTATATACATGCAGTCAGCTTGCTTTTACACTCTGAAAAAGGCTGAACACAAATACAAATGACCAGGGACAAAAAGTCCAACACACAGCTTTCACAAAACAGGGCGAGTCAAAAGTCACAGGGCGCATTGTGTGCTACATCGTGGACTTTTTGAAAAGGCTGCTAAAACCATTAATGAGGTCTCTCTGTTAGTAGAGGCTATTCAGATGATTACTACCGTGGTTTGAAATCCACACTGTCGTGGTTTGAGCACAGTCTTGGTTTCTCTGATTTTAGCTAGGAGGGATATGACAGTGTTGTGTGAAATTGGTTATCTATCTGGGTATCACTGGAAATTAAAAAGCAGACCAGATGGCAAGGAAAACTATCCCAATTTATTGTCTGTCGTGGGTTTTTTTTCTTTTCTTTTCTTACAAGATTAGTCATTAGTTGGTAATCGGCATCAATCCACCTCATGCTTTGACCTGGTCAGAGTCCAGATGTGAACACTAGAGAGAAAATTGTCTCACATTAAACACAAACTAACTGGAAAACATTTTTCAACTAATCATCAACTATTTGTAGTCCTTACCTTTTGAGTAGAACAACGTTGATTTAGCTAGTTTTTAAAATATAATATACTCGTTCTTATAGCAATGCAGCTTTTATTTAAAATGGATTTTACAATTATATTGGCAAACCTTAAGGTAAATTGTTACTCAGTTATGAACAGGAGTGTCCGTTTTGCTCTCTCACCAATTTGCTTGTTAAGGTTACTCGAGGTTAATTACTGGCATCATATTTAATTGACGTCTTGGGTGTAAAGTGCCTCAGCCTAGTTCCCTCCTGCACTCTAGTGGCAGCAGGTGGAACCACTTTCAGGACATGTACAGGCATGCCTGGCACAATAGTACTTTAATGAGTACATAAACTTGATTTTGTAAACACCTGTTACCTTTTACTTGACAAGAATTTGAACGTACTGCCTAAAATCCACCACTGAATAGACATTAGCTAAATTACTTTCAGCACCTGTTGATTCTTGACACTTTTCTGCCTGTGACTAAGCACACACACACACACACACACACACACACACACACACACACACACCCAGTCCATGGTTAAGCGTAGCGTAGATTTCATAGCTTAACGTGACTGTGGCAGGAAGCAGTGGAGGAAGTGAGGAAGCTGAACTTGGTTTGTCCAGGTCAGTTTTGTGCCACTGCGTCATCTGGTTCCCCCAGTAACACTGATTCATTTACACAGGATGTGCTATGGGTTTTAGAGATCCATTTGTAACCAGTGTTGGTCAGCACTTAGTAGAAATGACTCAGGATTAGCGCTCTTTTGATAAATACGGTCCTGACGCATGATTGCGTAACTCTGATGCCCAAGTGTTTTTTTTTTCCCCATGCATTTTGAATTTACAGTTATAGACTAGTGTAGCTTGGGCATTTCTTTCTAATCTTCTGAAAAAGGTGAGTTCATTTAGGTGAGTCAAGTTGTGTGTTTGTGGTGCAAGCGTGTACTTAAGTAATGCAAGTTTAATGGATGTTTAGTACTATTTATACATGTCATTGAGACTTGTAGATTTAATTGTTTGTGTAATTGCTTAAAATGAATTACTTAATATGTTTGATCTGCACAGCCGAGGACCAGAATGGGGACACCCTTCGCATTTTATCTCTTTACAATACAGATTTATAATATAAATGCACTTTTGTTCTGCAGTTACAGCCTGTAGTCTATCTGTTTCTCTACAGTCGTTGTTACTCATTCATTTTTACTCTGTTTACTAGTGGTAAGGAAATTAAAAAAAAAAGAAGCGTGGAATAGCCACATGAACTGCACCTTTGCAACACAACACCTCAGAGCTGTGTCCTCGCTTCTCACGGTCTCACTATTACTGCATACCGGTAGTTTCTGCAAATATCTCGGTCCCCTGTTTGCTTTTCTGAAACACCTTCTGAAATATGGTTCTCCCTCACTCATAGGACAGTTCTCTCACCGTCAGAGCTGTACTGATCGATCGGCTGACGATTGGAGATCAGTATAACCAATTCTGAGCCAGTCACATTTGGCCGAACCTTGTGCACATGGCTTTGACAGCGGGACTAATAGCAACACACATGAACAACACAGCTCTTTGACTAACGTTAATTCAGAATTCAGATCATGTGTATGAGGAGCTTGATACATAAACAGGTGGTGCTTTGCTGTTCAAATTAAAATTTTTGTATTCTTGTGTGTGTGATCTGTTTATATAAATTTCATTTTATTAGTCGATAAGGCTCACATTGTGAAGAAGCCTTTAGTGTATTCAGTGACTTACAATAGAGATGTGTGACTTGGTTGCGATTCAGCTTCTTTGCATGTACTTGTACTCTTGGACTACCTGTAAAAGGTTTTTATCAAGGCTATAATAAAGTGCAATTTGAGCAAATTTGCAGTGATTGATGTTTGTGTTGCCAACGCAACAAGCTACGATACGCAACAAGCTACGATAGCTCCTGCTATATTTCTTTGCTTCTGTGTGCTGTCATTTGTTATTCTTAGCTAGAAAGTAAATCAGAATCAGAGTTACTGGTGTATCCAAACATCACCAAGTTAGTTTTTTTTGTCATTTTGTGTTATTATTTTCCAAAACAGAAAGCTCCAAATGTCTCTTTGTTTTCTTTGTGATTTATTATTTGTTTGTGGGTGCAGTGGGTACGTGTGTTAATTATTCTGTGTAGACTCAACCTGTGTTTACTGTAATTTTAGATGTGGATCCAGGCCTGCAGAGTATCCATTTAGCTCCGGGTCCTGGAGTTGACTCTTCTCCCAGCCCTGATGCTGGACCCTCTGCTTCCACACGGCAACACAGGTCACACCGCAGTGGGGGAACACGTGATGACCGTTACAGATCAGGTAATACCAAGACCACTCAGTCACATTCTAATATCGAATTACACACAGCATCAACATGCAACTTTTTGTGCTACAAACTAATGTATGTGCTCTTATAGTACTTTGTCTGACTTTTTAGTGTTTGTCATTTAGTGTGTTATAGTTTTTCTATTAGGCAAGTTTTTTTTTTCTCCACCACGCCTTTAATCCATGGTGAGTTTAATTCCAGAGTTGCCAGATCTTCTGGGAAAGATCTTGCAAACTCAATGAAGAAAAAAGGGCAAATAAAAAGTGTTTTGAATATGGGGGACCGAGTAACCATGTTGGGTTTAGGGAATCCGTAATTGGTATACGTCCTGAGTAATCGGAGTACTGGGGTAATTTTTAAATCTAATTTCTAGACTGGAGAATGTTTTGTACATGAAACCTTAAATAATTAGATAACAGCAGAAGTCCAACTATGATTGGAATAAGTGCACGTAAACGCACTTGCTGAGGGAGTTTTATCTTGGATAATACACTGCTCACATTTAAGAGGATATTTCATTTTGGAAGATCCCCTAATTTTTGTGAGCAGTACGATATCATGTAAGGTAGGTGTAGTCTTTACCCTCATCTTCAGTTCATGTTTAATGTGTTACCATAATCACAGGGCCGTCATACAAAGCCTTTCATGTGGCTCTCAATTCTCACAACAAGAATTGGACATTGATAATTAACCTTTGCTTTAATTACTCGGTTCCATACGCTCTGTACTTTCTTGTTCAAATGATGTGAATAAAGCTAAATTACAATATATTAATTGATTATCTGTAACACTGTCGTAATGTAACTCCTTTGCTTTCTCTGTCTTGTAGATATCCACACAGAGGCTGTGCAGGCAGCTCTGGCCAAGCACAAAGAGCAGAAGTTGCCCCTGCCCATGCCCACTAAGCGTCGTTCAGCTTTCGTCCACTCTGCAATGGAGAACTGCACTCCTCCTGGTGAGTACTGAGCTCGCTCTCACTGGCCTTCTGCTGCCCCTTCTGTCTACAGCTCACTGATCACGGCCAGAGAGAAATGTTCTCCCAGAAAAAGTCAGGCTGTACACATTTAACTTGAATTTGACCCTGGCATCTCTGTTGCACCATGTGACTAAAATCCATTGTAGAATATGCAGTTTTCTATCACGGTATCTGTATATACAATACTACTTTAAAATAGTTTAAATGAACTATTTACTGGATAGTGACAATATCCGCCTCATGCACTCAGTGTTTTTGGTCAGCCATGGTGAGGCCTGTTCTGAGTGGAACCTCCCCTGTTTAAGCAGTGTATGGTCTTGGCCACCTTGCTGCAGCTGTCCTTCAGGGTGTTGGCAGTCATCTTATTACACTATAAGCATCTTTAGAGCAGGTAGGCCATCTGTAGAGCAAAAATTCCTTTTGTATGTTTGTGAGTGCAGACACGTCCTCGGCGTCAGAGGACGAGGGATCTCTGCGCAGGCGTCAGGCTGCAGTGAGTGCAGCTCTTGTCCAGAGTCTGCAGAATTCGGAGCTGTGGATCAATCGCTCAATCCAGGGTTCTTCCACGTCTTCCTCGGCCTCCTCCACCCTCTCACATGGAGACAGCGGAAAGAATCAGAGCCTCAATCACATCCAGAACGCCCTGGCGGATGTACTAGCACACACTCGTATAGGTACACAATCTCAACAAAAAGGGTTCCATATCAAACGCGCTGTGTGTAAATTACAGCACATGACATGGTCGCGTGTTGTTGCAGACAACAGCAGCGTTCCTCCTGATGTGACATCATCGGTGCCCCAAGACAGAAGTTCCCGGGTGGAAGTAGGTTCCAGTCCTGCAGTCAAAGGCATGAGTCGTGGGCAAAACCGCTCCAGCATGCTCGAAACTGCCGATGGTGAGTACATCCACACAACCGTTTGTGTTGTAGAATCGAGCTTCCACCGAATGCTAAATTAATTCAGCAGTGATCACTTGCCGGGTGAGTTTTTGGAATTGTGCTGGATAGTGTTTGTAAATGTAACTGTGGAAAATGTGTCTTAGAAACTTCTTTTAATTTGGATAAACATTAAAACTCTTGGTCCAGGTTGCTAAAACGTTTGGATAAGACTGTATGGTGTGTACCAGCTTTGAGGGCTTGGTGTTAAGAGCCAGCTCCTAAAAAAACATCAGTTCCTGAGGGCCTAGGTTCAAATCCCAGATGGGATTCTGTTGCTATGTGCTTTAATGAGCATCAATTTTAGCCCATGTTTTTCTCTTTGTTTGTCCATCATGATTGCAGTAAAGGTTCTGAAGAGACAGTTAGAAGTTGAGGGTAGTGACCCTCGTTGTTTTACTTGATTACCTGAAGTGTGTTCATGTATTTCTACCCCTTGTTTGTAATAAAAGCAGTTTGTTCCTGTAGCCTGTTTCTCACTGTTGTTTAGCTACTATCTTGATTTCTCTGAGATATTCTAGTTGTTGGTTGTGCTTAGGGGTTCCAGCGCACAGCCGAGTCTCCACCAAAATCCAGCAACTACTCAACACACTTAAGAGACCCAAACGACCTCCTCTCAGCGAGTTCTTCCTGGACGATTCCGAGCAGATTGTGGAAGGTAAAAAAAAAAAAAGAAAAAACTTGACTGTGTGTGTTCTTTTAGTTCTAAAAATAGCACAGAATGTGTTTAGTTAATATCACAACTGCTTTTGTGATATTCTGTGTGAAATGTTCTGTTAAAATCGTTTGTTGCTCATAAAACCCTCATTAAAAAAAATGTAAAATGGGATTTTTTTTAATATGGTGCTCAAAAAGCATTGACAAAAAAAACCTTAAATCACACCAACCTTTTTCTTTTCTTGCATCACTGTGTAGTAGTAAACATCTGCAGTTTGTTTGTACAACCCAATTTATTTGTGTAGGAGTCCATAAATATATCACCTGACCTTGATTTGTATCCAGAGCCTCTGACATAGCTGTTTCCTGGACCTGTATTCACCTAGTGTGTACATGCTAGGCAATGTGTTCCGTGGCTGACCATGTTAGACCCCCAACGTGCAGTTAATTTGACCGTGTAGTTGCTCTGTTCCATGCCCAGACACTGTGCTGAACCTTGAATAGCTCAGACCTGCTTAGAGGTGGTCTCAGTCACAGTTCAGTTGGACACAGTATGTATCTAGTGTGATTTCTTATTTGCCTTCAGCTTCAAACCGTAAACTTGTAAGGTCTAGGGAAAACGCACATGGTTTGGGTAGAATATGATAATGTAAATCTGAATGGCTTAAGACAATGACATCATTTTATCTGCCATGCTTACTTGTTCATTTTATTTGATTCATGTACTTCTCTTCTGCTGTAGTTCCCCGGCCTGATCCCAACAATCCTCGACCCGAGGGCCGACAGATGATCCCGGTGAAGGCTGAGCCTCTGGGTGTGGTGAGTAATTGGCCTCCAGCCCTGCAGGCAGCACTCGCCCGATGGGGGGCAACACAAGCTAAGAGTCCTGCGTTAACAGCACTGGACATCACCGGCAAGCCCATCTACACCCTCACCTACGGTCAGTAACACACACCTCGAGCTTAAGAGCTTAAGAGTAGAGCAATATATTGCTTGCAGTATCACTCATACCTCTCATTCCATAGGTAAACTATGGAGCCGCAGTCTTAAACTGGCATACACACTCTTAAACAAGCTGGGCACCAAGAATGACCCCGTTCTAAGACCTGGAGACCGGGTAGGGACAGACCGGATTGTTGCTCCCTTTTAGTCCTCTTGTATAACGTGCATTTGACATTCAGACAGCCGTTACAGGGATTTGCTTGTGTGTGTTTACTAGGTGGCGCTAGTCTACCCTAACAGTGACCCTGGCATGTTCTGGGTTGCTTTCTATGGCTGTCTTCTCGCTGAAGTCATTCCTGTTCCAATAGAGGTACCTTTATCTCAGAAGGTAGGGGGTTATTACATATACTGAAGAGCAAAGATGGATGACTTGATCGGCTGTGTATCAGTATTGGCAGATTTCTAACCTGAATGTGTGTTTGGATGGTATTTAGGTGATGCTTACTGTTGCTGCTTGTCTTAGCTAATTTGCTTCTATTTCACCTTTTTATGATAGGATGCAGGAAATCAGCAGATCGGCTTTTTATTGGGTAGCTGTGGTGTCTGTCTGGCTCTCACCAGTGAAGTGTGTCTTAAAGGACTTCCAAAAACAGCCAGTGGAGAAATACTCCAATTCAAAGGTATGCCCATTTTCTGTGTGCTGTTATATTGTAATAGAAATGTCCATAGCCAAGCCCGGGCCAAATGTGCCCCTGTGAGTGGCTTTCTGTTTTTTTATTTCATGAGTAAGTTCCCTTTAGCAATTACAGTTCAGTTTTCCAGTCTTTTATGTCAATGAACAGACCTTATGACCTTAAGACCTTATGTTTCCTGGACTAAATAATGCAGATACTTACTCATTCTCTACATTATTGTATTTGTTTTATTGTTTTAGTTGGTTAATTCTTTTCTTGTATTCTTTTATTATTATATTATTTTATTATGTGCTTCATAATATTGTCTTCTTTTTAATTTTTTTAATATAGTATTTATTATTATTGTATTTTCTTTATTTCTTTAATCATCATTTTTTACATTTTTACACTTGGCTTCTGTTTTTTATACTGTTCATATGAACCTATTTATAAGGCACTTTGATTTTTGCATATAGTATTTGGACTACTCAAAGAATTTGAGTCCCTTTCTTGATTCTCCCAAGATTTCTTCCTTCTAATATGTAAGGAGTTTATCCATGCTACCTTAGACTTGCTTAATTAGGGCTGTGGGATAGACTAGATAGCTATAAAACTTCTCTGATGTAAAAAAAAAAATGCTATATAAATCATTTGACCTGATTTTACAAGACTTTGGCCAGAGTCTCAGAATGTGACCGAAATTCTGAAAACAAACTTGTGTATGAGAACTGTCTGCTCATTAACACATGATGAGTTGCGCATTTTAAGTAGGAGTTTGTGCGTTTTTTGTTTTTTTTACAGGCTGGCCTCGACTTAGATGGGTAGTCACAGACACAAAGTATCTTACGAAGCCCTCTAAAGACTGGCAACCCCACATCCCCACTGCTAACACAGACACAGCCTACATTGAGGTATGCTGATTTTCACATGTGTATGGCAGTAGAAAATGTGTGCATTAGTGTTTTTTTTCTACCCTCTGCTAATTTTTTTTATGTGTGTTTAGTACAAGGCCAGTAAGGAAGGCACGGTGATGGGAGTGGCTGTGTCTAAAGTCTCCATGCTGACGCATTGCCAGGCGCTCACTCAAGCCTGCAATTACTGTGAAGGTGAGTCTCACTGTATCATCACTGAGCCGAGAGAAACCCTTATTACGCGTATTACTTCCCACTGGCACGGAATTACACGCTATAAATATTAATGGCATGGTTGGGCATCATCTGTTCTGTTTAAATCACACATTTTTATGAAAAATATGTGTAAGCATCATATTTAATTAGCAGGTTAATGGTAGCATCTGGTCCCTCCAGACAGAATCAGATAAGTCAGCACATCGCATGCCAGGTTTGCACATGCAGTCGTACGGCGAATACGTAATAGCCTGGGTGTGAATACTGAATGGAATGCAGAACAAAATTTCACAAGCGCAAGTTCACTGAGGAGGATAGTACTGGAAATATGTTCAACTATTAAAGCTGGAACATGTCTTTCCTTGCATATTTATATTAAGAAATATCAGAAGTGAACACATCAATAATGGTATGAATGGGCAGCACGGTGGCTCGGTGGGTTTACTCCGGGTACTCCAGTTTCCTCCCACAGTCCAAAGACATGCGTGTTAGGTCGCTCGATCACTCTATATTGGCATTGATTCCAGGCATGGATTCAGCATGATTTCCTGCCTTTCTAGCCAGTGGGGTGGCGTTAAATAATGGCTAACACACCACTGTGCGACAAGCGATGTCTCCAAGGCGTCTGACAGACTGGTTGGTCCAGGTGATCAGGGTGACTAGTATGGTCATTGAAAACACCAATTATGGTTATTGAATATTTTGACCAATTTAAGTCATAGCACACGTCACTTGAAATTAAAATGCCATTTAGAGATGTGACGTCAGTTACGTTGCACTGCTACTGTTGAATTTAATTTCATTATTGTTAGGTTGAATAGAAATGAAAGGATTAAAAGACCTTATATATGTTGGAAGTTTGGTTACTGGAATTTGACTGTAGATATAACTTATTTAAAATTGTAATAACTGTATTTGTGCGTGTGTTTGTGTGTGTGTGTGTGTGTGTGTGTGTGTGTGTGTGTGTGTGTGTGTGTGTGTGTGTGTGTGTGGTGTTTTAGGAGAGACACTGGTCAATGTTCTGGACTTCAAGAAAGACATGGGCTTGTGGCACGGGGTACTAACGGTATGTTAGCAATGTGAATGTGTGTTAAATATCCCTAATCATTAGGTCATTATTAGTGCTCTGTATATAAGCGCCTAACCTTACAACTCGTTTTTTTTTTTTTTTCCTCAGAGTGTAATGAACAGGATTCACACCATCAGCGTGCCCTATGCCGTCATGAAAGCCTGTCCTCTGTCTTGGGTGCAAAGAGTTCATGTCAGCAAAGGTTGGATTAGTTTCTTTTTGCCTGTTAAAGATCATTCCTCCACCTCTGTTGCATTCCATGCCAATTCTAACTTCTAACTCACTATGATAATAGAAATTGTGAGTTAGTATTAATACCTCTTGCATAGTAAGGCACTGAAATTGTGAGGAACACCTGAGCCCTTGCGATTTTTGGATGTTGAACATCAACCTCCTTAACCCACAGTTGCTTGGATTGTAAGACCGTATCAGCTGTAAGTCGCTCTGGATAAGGGCGTCTTGCTAAGTGACATAAATGTAAATGTGATTAAATACATACAAAAAAGTGACACAAAACAAAATGCCTACAAGCAATGGTAACAAACTACAATTAGTGAAATCATGTGCATTCTTTGGAGAGAGAGTAGAATACATTGGCAGGTTGAACATCAGCTAAGCTGAAGATAAAGGAATCAAACCTTTATTGCCGTTTTCTTAGATAGGCAAGAAGTGACTGTTTTATTGAGGGGAGTGGGGAAGTATCATTAAATTAATAGCACCAATACATCAGTGGGGCACTTTATTATATATTAAACAGTTATAGTGGGACTCTGCCAGCTATCCTGCGGTATTTTGTTATTTAACTAATGTTTTGTGCTTTAATAGACTGGTGTCATAACTGTAATCATTCTGGAGTTTTCTCAATAATGACTAGAGGTAGCATTGAAACTGCTGAAAAGAAAGGAAATATTTAAAAAAAAAAGGATGTTAGACTGGGTAGAGAGTAGATGTGCAGTTTGCAAACGGTTTATCTTAACGAACAAAGTTTTAGCACAAAATTCCTGCCTTTTCTGATTGCATTTTAATAATGTGTATGGAAGATAATTGTATATTGTTTTTATGTCTTTAGATCTAATAATGAATTTTTTGGTGACCCAAGTCTTTTGCACATTCACAGTTTGTGCAGACATCGAGTCAAATAGAGTTTCTCGTGAATAACCTAGAAGGAATTACTTGCAACAGTTTCACCCCCTTCTTTTTTTCCTTGAGTAGGTCTTTGTGGTAACGCAGCACCGTGGCTTGGTTTAATCATTGTGTCTTTGTGTGTGCAGCACGTGTGGCCCTGGTGAAGTGTCGCGATCTGCACTGGGCAATGATGGCTCACCGAGAGCAGAAGGACATCAATCTGTCCTCCCTGCGCATGCTGATCGTAGCTGATGGTGCTAATCCATGTGAGAACGCCGATACAGCTTTTTATCCTCATCCACATGCTGCTTAATCTGCCCTGTATGCTCTCTCTCTTACATCTCACGCTCGTGTTGGTTTGTCGTGTGTGCTTTAGGGTCGGTGTCGTCATGTGACGCCTTCTTGAATGTGTTCCAGTCTCATGGCCTGAAGCCTGAGGTGATTTGTCCCTGCGCCACTTCTCCAGAGGCCTTGACTGTAGCTATACGCAGGTATGTGCAGGACTTCTCATCAAGACCTGGTCTCATGTGGGCTGGGCTTGATTGCGGTCTCATTTTCTGTGCTCTGTATGTGTGTAGGCCTGGCGTCCCTGGTGCTCCTCTACCTGCTCGTGCCGTCTTGTCCATGGGAGGACTGAGTCATGGAGTGATCCGTGTCAACACGGAGGACAAGAACTCAGCTCTGACTGTTCAGGATGTGGGTCATGTCATGCCTGGAGGTGAGAACGCAACCAGGTCCTTTCCATACTGCTAGAAAGTTTAGAGACTTTGTAAACTTATGTTCTTAGCAGTGGTGGGTGATCTGGAAAAATATAGATTAGAAGAAAGTAGAATACCTTTATTGTAATATACTGCTCAATATAAATTAATATGGAAATATCTCCTATTTTTTGTCAGCGGTGTAGTACAATAAGTAGTGAAATGTGATTTTAATTAAATGTTAAACATATCAAAAAGCTAAGAATGTCAGTTAGACTATAGCTATAGCTTTTTATTAAGAGCAGTATTATTGAGGACAAGATGTGATTCTGTAGTCTAAGTAGTGCATTTTGATATGTTCATGGTGTGGTGGTTAATATAATAGCAGCGGAGAGAAGTGTTTAATTCAGTTAGGCCTTGTGTATGGAAATGAGTTTGTCTATAGTACAAAAGATTGGGTAAATATTAGAAGTCAGTAATATTGCCAAAAGTGCCTCTATATTGTCTGGGATCTTGTCGATAACGATGAATTGGTCAGTGTATATCTTGAGTCTAAAGGACTCAACAGTTAAAAAAAACCCCATCTCACTTAACCCCTTGAATTGGCCCAGTGTCTTTCGTGATGTAATTGGTGGCAACATTTCTTATGATCTATTTCTCTTCTTGTCGTAAGACTTTGCAGAGTGCGTTTTATGCTGCTACCTCAGCCTGGTTTAAGCTGGCTTCCTTAATTTTTTTCAGCAACATTTGTTTTTTTTGAAAGCTGAGCCACATCTAGCACTAGATCTGACGGCGTGTTTTGCGAGGCTGGTGGTGTCTATATTTTGATTACACCACAGTATTTTAGGCTGGATCATGATGTATAATATTTTTACTGTTATTCTTTTTTCGAACACTCAATTTGCAGCTGATCCATAAAAAGATGTAAAAAAAATAATACTATTTTACAGAAACTTTAATAAAGGGCAATTCCCCATGATTCCAAGATGGATAAAAATCAGGATAATAAATTGGACGGCATTTTTTTTTTTTTTCTTTCAGCTCTGATGTGTATAGTGAAGCCTGATGGACCCCCCATGCTGTGTAAAACGGACGAGATTGGTGAGATTGTGCTGAACTCTCGGTCTTGTGGCACCATGTACTATGGCCTACCAGGAGTCACCAAAAACACGTTTGAGGTCTGCGATCTTCTCCACACGTTCATAAGAATAATTTGAGGAGTACAGCCATGTTTCTGTAGTGAGACCTGTGCTTTGTGTTTGCTTCATGTAGGTGATTCCGGTTAACTCAGGTGGAACTCCTATAGGAGAGACACCTTTCACCCGTACCGGACTCCTGGGCTTTGTGGGTCCGGTAAGAGCTCTATCCTGTTCTCAATCATGAAGATACCCGTTTTCCTTCTTGTCTGGTAAGCTGACAGCTGTGTGTATCCACAGGGCAGTTTGGTGTTTGTGGTAGGAAGGACTGAAGGACTGATGATGGTCAGTGGACGTAGGCATAATGCAGATGACCTGGTAGCCACAGCGCTGGCTGTAGAGCCAGTCAAGACCGTCTACAGAGGGAGGCAAGTGAGATATAATGGATCTAGGCAATGGATATAGTCATGAAATGTCTGTATAGTTCAATTCCATCTGTTTTGTGCCGTACTTTTATGGCTTAGTTCACAATTTAAGGTCACATTTAACGTCACAACAGTGTAGTAACCTGTGTGGTAACCACATGAGAGCAATGAAGGGGGGGGTTGCATTTTTCTCTCTCGCTCTTGGCCTCTTACTCTCATGCTCTTATGTATTACGTGTATTATTAGTCTCATGTAGCTTCTTACTGACATGATGGAATGAAAGGTGCAGGTAGAGACAAAATACTATTCAGGTTAGAGGTTTGGATGGTGAAGGCAGAGAAGGAGGATGGAGGATGGAGGATGGAGGATGGAGGATGGGTCCCTTTTCTGAGTCTTGGTCCTCTCAAGGTTTCTTCCTCCTAAATAAGGGAGTTTTTCCCTTGCCACTGTCGCTATAGGCTTGCTCAGACTGGGATTGGTCTTTTTTAGATAATATACTGTTGTAAAGCTGCTTTGAGACAATGCCACATTGTAAAAAGCGCTGTATAAATATAATTTGATTGATTGAATAAAACTGATTAAACAGTTTAATGCCATTTTTTGTAGAAAATGCAGTGTTGTTTTCAACTGGCATTTTAAACTCAGATTGCTGAGTGACTAAAAACGAAGAGATTCATTCAGATAGGGTGGAGTCATTTATGGGAAACCAAAAAGCATGACAATTTGCTGCTCTTAATTGGAGTAAAGATGCTGCTACCATTTTGCCCACGTCATTTAACTTTTGCAATTACACTTTTTCACCTGAAGCAAGACTATGCTGTTAGCTGATAATAAATTCTGTTGGTTATTCCAATAAAACATTTTATTTATGTTTCATTGAAAATAAAATAGGATAACCGAGAGCGAGAGAGCTTTAATAGCCTAAATGTTCATTTATCTTAGCAATTTTGGGTTTTATGTATTAGTATTATTATTATTATTATTCGGATTTTAGTTGGAAATAAACTTATGGGTTCGGTAGTGTATATTGGCCACTGGAAGACCACAGAATAAACTACTTGCTTGAATACTAAATATTAACTGCACCTCTAATATTATCAGGTTTCAAGGTTTGTAATGTGTATGTGTTTGCTTCTCTGTGTGTAATTGCTACAGGATTGCTGTTTTCTCAGTCACTGTGTTCTATGATGAGAGGATTGTGATTGTGGCCGAACAGAGACCTGATGCCAATGAGGAAGACAGCTTTCAGTGGATGAGTCGTGTCCTTCAGGTCTTGTTTCATCTTTCTTTACCTATCCAAATTTACTCGGGTGGGACCTGAGGACAGGTGTTTCAAATATGCTGTAATTGCATTGCCACTATACTGCAGTTTTGAATTGTGAATTGATAATTTTTTCAGGCCATTGACAGCATCCATCAAGTGGGCTTGTACTGTTTAGCATTAGTGCCAGCCAACACCTTGCCCAAGACTCCTCTGGGTGGCATTCATGTATCTGAGACGAAGCAATGTTTTGTTGACGGTTCGCTTCATCCTTGCAACATCCTCATGTGTCCTCACACGTGTGTGACCAACCTACCCAAACCCCGGCAAAAACAACCAGGTATTCAGATTCAGCTTTTCCCATCTTTCATTCTGTAACTGAGCTATATGATTGTATTTAACAAAGCAGTGGGATTCAGTACGAAGTAACACTTTATCATATTGTGATTAATGAACAAAAATGGATCTCACCTCACTTTGGTGACATCCGCCGCCAGGTTTTTGCAACTGCATCAGAAAATCCCAAAAAACTCATTCGTGTTTCATTTAAATAAACAATTTAACAGACGTTCGACTGTTACCCTTGCACTTTTTGTGCAAACTAGCATGGGATTTGGGGAGTTATTTTCATGAAGTACTATATTCACTATTGTCCTAGCGAAATGTTTGCCTATTATGAATGTACATTACCTGTCCTTGTCTCTTTCTTCCTCACAGTTGGAGTAGGTCCAGCCTCTGTCATGGTGGGGAACCTGATAGCAGGGAAGAGGATTGCTCAGGCTGCAGGGAGGGAGCTAGGTATCATCGATGAACAGGACACATCCAGGAAGGTGTGTGTATTCCAGATCCTGAGGCCTCACCCTGATTTACGGTGGTCTGGGTTATACCAATTTGTATAAATAATATGCCTAAATGAACATTAATCAGAAAATCAGGCGTGCTTGCGCATGCGTGCGTGTGTGTGTGTATGTATGTATGTATATATATATATATATATATATATATATACACCATTTCGTAGACAACCAACCAATAAACTTAATGTTTGACAGTTCTAGTCTAAATACATGAAAATATTTGAAGTTTCATTGAACTAAATGGATAAAAACAGTACTGCGCTCTAACACTGTTTGTTAAATGCTTGTAAAAGAGGGTGACTCTACTCCTCTGCCTGTTTTGTTGCGTTCCCTGCTGATGTGGCCCACTCTAGCTCTGCACTTGGCCCATAATAATGGTAAGCCTGACTGCTTGCAGCTCTGAACCATGCTTGTGTGTCTGCTCTCTGAGCTGTGATCCTCCTTTTCACCAGCCACAGCAATGAGGAACATCAGTCACTTTAGGCGTTGTGGAGAATGCCTTGTTTCCTCATAACATATCTCTGCAATCTGTGTTGTGATATTTGCTTACAAGAGTAGCTCTGTTGATTAAGCTAGACGACGCTTTTCACACGCTGTGTGCTGCTGCTACTGCCATCTGCTCATGTCAGCATAAACCAAGGTACAGAGAGCTCGTAATTAGACACTCGTTTGTTGTAAAGGTTATTAGAACAAGTCATAAGCTGTTAACATCTTCATAAAGTGCAAGTTTAGCTTTCGTGCAAAGAGCTAGGAGAGACAGGAGTTCCTCCTAACACTGCTCAACCCAGAATGAAAGTTGGTGATATTTGTAACAGTAAAAACATGACACAATCTGTTGTGCATGTGAGAGAGATTTTTTCAGTAGTTGGAAATAGCTTGATATTGCTTAAGTATAAACTGCTCAAAACAAAATTGGGGAAAATTCATTAGGGATAGTCATCCCTGTTTTTGTGACCAGTATAATTCTAGCAAACCTCAGAAGATTTTAAAAAAGTTGTTTATAATTTGACGACACTCGAATGGTAGACAGCCAGGCCAGTTTGGACGTGTCAGTGGCACGATTAGCCTTGTCTAATGCAAGGACTTTTATACTTGAAGAGTCAAAAAACTGCCCCCTGTGCGGCTCTGGTGGTGTCTGGTCCAGGGAATGCCTGTGCCCAGAGAATTCCAGGATCGCCCAGAGCAAGAATAAAGCAGATTATGTGTTACTGCAGATACTAGATGTATTCTGTATATACTTTTTTTAGAAGCATTTAAGAAGCTTTTTTAAAACGTTTGTTGATGAGCATTGTGCTGTGTGCTTGCAGGAGCAACGTTTTCCTTTTTTTGAATAGGGGTGGGTGATACAAGGATATTACATTGTGATTCAATCAGAATTGTTTTTACAATACTAAGATTGTTTTTCTTGGACTTTTTATTTGTCTTTCTGACTATCTTGGTTAAAGAAATAAAATCAAATGATTCTTTTTTTGAATTGCTTTATATTCACTTAGAAATATCCCCTCATTTCTGCGAGCAGTGTAAAATATTGATATTATTTTTTAAAATTGGTTACATGAAACCATTCAATGATCCTAAATGGTAACTGTAAGCTTTTTTTACAGGGTAGCAACGTTAGCCTCAGAACTAGAGGACACATTTTGTAAAAAGGCAGTTGTGCATGTTTTGCCTTTTGCGAAGTTTGTCCTGTCCTTGTCCTGATATTTATGAAACGAAAAGAGTTGATGGGGAAACTTTTAAAAGAATTTATGTACGTAAGATCTAAAAAGTCTTTATATCAGTCTTACAGATCAGAATAATTAAGAGTTAGTCTCCTGTTTTACAGCATCAGTTCCTGTCTGAGGTGCTGCAGTCCCGAGCACAGAGTGACCCAGATCACGTCCTTTACATGCTGCTCAATACCAAGGTAATCAAGAACGAGTATGTGTGTGTGTGTGTGTGTAGTCATCTTTACACAACACACAAGTACTTTTACTTTTATCTCAAGTGCTTGTAATATTAGGACCACCCTGAAAATTCTCATATCTGCCTGTACAGCAAATTAAGGGATTTTTTTTGCGTTGTTAACACTTTGGATGCAATTCTTATTTGCCGTTTTGTTAATTTTTTTAATCGTCCATCTCGTCATGCAGGGAACAGCAGTGAGCACAGCTACGTGTTTACAGCTCCACAAGCGAGCAGAGAAGATTACAGCAGCGCTGCTTGAGAGAGGAGGCGTCAACACTGGAGACAATGTGGTGCTGCTCTACCCTCCTGGTAGTGATTGCTCTTCTCTCTGAAAAGTAGAAATGACTTCATAGGAGAGCTGACTGTCGTTGTCAAGACTTTTTGTTTCATAAATGATTCCTAATCATTGTTTTTTTCATATATACACTGCTCACAAAAATTAGAGGATATTTATTATTGAAAAAGCCCCTAATTTTTGCTATCTGAATAATCAAAAATTAAAGACGAGGTGTGTGTGCGTGCGTGCGTGCGTGCGTGCGTGCGTGCGTGCGTGCGTGCGTGCGTGCGTGCGTGCGTGCGTGCGTGCGTGCGTGTGTACATGCATATATACACACATTCTATATAGTATATACTATGTAATATAACATTAGATAGTCAGTTTCAGTGCTCCAATGTGTTCTGATCTATCCTGATTGTGACGTCTCTTATCCTCTGCAGGTATTGATCTGATCGCCTCTTTTTATGGCTGTCTGTATGCGGGCTGTGTACCTGTGACAGTGAGACCACCTCACCCACAGAACCTCACCGCCACACTTCCTACAGTGCGCATGATCATAGATGTGAGTCTTGAACAAAGATACTACTCAAATAATAGAAGAAGCTCACCATTAAAGTTAACACTGTGTGAATGTATTTCTTGTGTGTATTTAGGTGAGTAAAGCTGCTTGCATCCTGACCACACAAGCTCTGATGAAGACTTTACGATCCAAAGAAGCTGCAGCTAGTGTAAATGTGAAGACATGGCCTACTATCATTGACACAGGTATGGGCGTTTGCACAGTGCGGTTCAATACACGAGTAAAAGTAAGCAGAAATAAGTCTCTTTTGTGTATTTACTTTTCTCTGGGTATATGCAGATGATCTTCCAAAAAAGCGACCCCCTCACATCTATAAACCTCCCACACCGGAGATGCTGGCATATCTGGACTTCAGTGTGTCCACGACAGGCATGCTGACGGGTGTAAAGGTAAAAGTCATTAAAGTAGCATTTATAGTTTTTTGTGCTTGATTTAGCACTTTGGCATGGCACAGGATCTGAAATTGTGTTCTTTTTTTCTGTTCGCCAGATCTCCCATGCAGCAGTGAGTGCACTGTGTCGCTCGATTAAGCTGCAGTGTGAGCTCTATTCCTCAAGACAGGTGGCCATCTGCCTTGACCCTTACTGCGGCCTGGGCTTCGTCCTCTGGTGCCTTTCCAGGTATAACCATATATATGCGTTGCGGTGACAAAGTCTACCACATTTCCACATGCCTAGGATATGGTGATACTAATGACACGTTTCCTTTATTGGAATTCTGTTCTCCTTTTTATTCCTTTATTTCTTCTTTTCTTTTTTATTTTCCTCTATCCTTCATCTTAACATTTGTCTTCTTGTTTCCCTCTCCTTTCCTGTTTGTGATAACCATTTCCTATTCCCTTCCTTCAAACTTCCACCCAATAAAATCTGTAATCTCCCATCCATATCCTCTATGTTTTAACTTTGTTTACCTTCTTTTCCCAATTCCCTGTACTTTTCCATTTCCTATTTTTCCCTCTATGTGTGGTTACAGTGTGTATTCTGGTCACCAATCCATCCTGATTCCTCCAATGGAACTGGAGCTCTCTCCATCTCTATGGCTCACTACGCTCAGTCAGCATAAGATCAGAGATACGTTCTGCTCTTACTCAGTCATGGAGCTTTGCACAAAGAGCTTGGGCACACAGACCGAAAGGTAAACGTACATGTACACACATTCAGCAGCATAACTCTCACTAGGGATGGGTGATATGAAGATATTTTTTGAGAGTGAGCCATTAAAATGTCTCCATAGAGTCTTAATAGAGAAAAAACAAGAACCGTCATTAATATACAGAAAACTGAAATGGTGTATTAAGCCCTATAAAACAAAAATAAAAATGAAACAGCAAAGAATCTCCCTGAAAAATACAATAAAATAAAAGATAATAGAACAGATAAACTAGACATTTGGAAGAAAATTAACCGGTATGAACTAGTTATCCGTGTAAGGGAATGTTTCATTGTACCTCTTGTTTGGAGTTGCTAATAGGGAGTTTTGAGTGGTGCATTCGGGGTGTGGTCTGGTACGTGGGCCCTGATAATATTGCCTGCAGTCTCACAGCACACTTTCAGTGGCACAATGATAATTAATGTGATATTTTATTTATTCACTGAGGCAGTATTTTTGGTCAGGAAAGTTCCTCTGTCACTGACAGGCCCATGAACTTAACATTAGGGATGTTCTCTACTGCCTTAGCATTTAGATGTTTGAAAGTTTTTGAAAGCTTTAGAATTTCCTACATTCCTGCATAAAAAGGACAAACAACAAGCAGACTGAACATGGATTACTGGAACCATTTCCTGTGGTCTGATGAGACCAAGATAAACTTATTTGATTCAGATGGTGTGAAGCGTGTGTGGTGGCTCCAGATGAGGAGTACAAAAACAAGTGTGTCTTACCTACAGTCAAGCATGGTGGTGGAAATGTCTTGCTTTGGGGCTACATGAGTTATTGCGGCTGTGGGGACTTACATTTCATTGAGGGATCCATGAATGCCGACATGTACTGTGACAGAGTACATGATCCCCTCCCCTCGGAAACTGTGCTGCTTAATTTGAGAACTCAGTAAATTGTTGTTATACAAGCTGTAGACTGACTACTTTACATTGAATCAAAGTATCATATCTTCAATGTTGTTCCAAGAAAATATTTAATAAAATAGTTACAAACCGGTGAGTGGAGTAACTTTTTGACATACTGTATGTGAAACACTCGAATTGGTAGCTCATTTGAAGAGGAATATTTAATCACATTTGTAAATGTCTTTTATTTTGACTGTATATAAACAATAGTTTATGTTGATATTTCAGGCGCGGGGATTAAATCTGTCTTGTGTGAGAAGCTGTGTTGTGGTGGCAGAAGAAAGACCTCGGCTGGCACTCACACAGTCCTTCTCCAAACTGTTTAAAGACCTGGGTCTATCACCACGTGCGGTCAGCACAGCGTTCGGCTCCAGAGTCAACCTGGCCATTGGCCTGCAGGTCAGGATCAATGCAAACGCATGCATGTTCTCTACAAACAGTATCCATAAATAGAAAATGTTCAAATGTATAGGATTAATACAATTTGCCTGTCTGATTATACGGAATGCATCGAAATCATTGTGCTCCATCGTTTCCACAGTCTGTATCTCTGAATGTTTTTGCTTTCCTACATAGGGGACGGCTGGTCCAGATCCTTCTACTGTTTACGTAGACATGAAATCGCTTCGCCATGACCGGTAAAAAACAGCAGACTTTTCTCTAAAGAATGTCACATGTAACCAGTTCCGTGGCTAATCATGCATGTATTTGTGTGTGTTCCAGGGTGAGACTGGTGGAGAGAGGAGCCCCTCAGAGTCTCCCTCTAATGGAGTCTGGAACGGTACCCATTCAATCTTTTTTTTTTTTTTGTCAGCTATATGTATGATGGTGTAAGGATGGAAAGCAGAGTGTCATGTAAACGTTTTGGTGCTGTATTTGTCTTTAAGATTCTGCCAGGCGTGCGTGTGATTATAGTAAACCCAGAGACCAAGGGACCGCTAGGAGACTCGCATCTGGGAGAGGTGAAAGTCACACACATTTACTAGCTAGTTAAGTCTGATAGTGATGGTCTTTTTAACATGTGCACAGTTCAAAACTTTCAAGTGATTTAAGAAGGATAAGAAAATACGGACATAACGCAGTGAGCCACAAAGGGCCATGCATTATTGATTTTACAGTACAACAACATCAACTAAAATAATTGGCTGAAATACATCAGTGTTTAACTTATGTTTGTTAATAACATGATACATAATTATAAAGATTTTAGAACCAGAACTATCATTTTATGATCTAAATGTAAACGTTTTATAACAGTATGATTACAGAACTTAAAAAGTCAACTGTATTGTTTTTCAGAAATTGTTTTTTTTATAGAATGATGTATTTATTATTTCTATACGACCATTAATCAGTTATTTTTAGGAATTTATTATTAGGAAAAACTATAACTGACAGAATACTGTATATAAGCTAGCTGGTGTCTATTAAAATCAAAATCTATTCAGTATTTTAGAACGTGGCTTTGCACCGCGTTCGTTTATGTGTAATACATTTTCTGGAACTAATAAACACTGGTCATGCTTTTTGTGCTTTTAAATTGTTTCCTAATAATGCAAGTTAGGGTGAATGTCGGTGCCTAGTTTACCTGAGTTGTATTCTCATGAACAGATCTGGGTGAACGGGCCTCATAATGCTAGTGGTTACTACACCATTTACGGAGAGGAAAACCTGCAGGCTGATCACTTCAACACACGCTTGAGCTTCGGAGAGCCTCAGACACTGTGGGCTAGGACTGGCTACTTGGGCTTCATCACCAGAACTGAGCTGCTTGATGCCACTGGAGGTCAGTCTGAGTAAACATGTAATATAAACATTTAGTTTAGTGGACAGCACTGCACATAACATTATTCATCACAAACTGTTATTAGTAACTGCGAGTCAGAAGTTAGTTTCAGAAGCGTCTTAAAAACGCTTATAAATACAAATGATAGAAAATCAATGTATTCATTTTAAGCACACACAGGTTTTAAAAGGTTTTTGCAACCCACAATTTTACCATTGAGTGACAGTTTTTTCCTCTTTCTCTATTCCTGTTCTGTGTATGCCTGTGTGCAGGAGATGAGCGTTGTTGCTAAAAGAGCATGTGTAAATAAAATAATGCGTCTGACAAGAAGGCTGTCTGGATTCGTAAATATCTTAATGCTGCCTACCTTACTTTGGCCCATTTTTAAGGAAGCATTAAATGCTGTTTTGCAAATCACAGAAAACGGGAGCCCTACAGCAAGCGGGCTGCACCTAAATGAGCAAAAACACTTGAAATTGAAATAAAAATAAGAGAGAAAACCTAGAGCTGAAACGCTGATGCGCTGCTAGCTGCTAAAGTCGCCTGCAAGTACGTGGGAACAAGCCATGAGTCAGTCGCTCTTTAACTAGAGTCCAAATAATTGTACCAGTGTGGATTTCTGTGTGGAGGTTTAACTCACTAGGTTTTCAGACAGATCCATAGTCTGCTCCCTCACAGTGGATTTATTTACTTAATATATCTCATGCTATTACTGCTATGCTATTACTACTAACATTAGAAACTAAGATTTTTTTCGCTCGCAGCAAGAAATGTGGCAAGTCTTTGTCTATGTCTTTTCTGCAGATCGTCATGATGCCCTGTTTGTGGTTGGCTCCCTTGATGAAACATTAGAATTGCGAGGTCTGCGCTATCACCCCATCGACATAGAGACCTCGATATCACGAGCACATCGCAGCATTGCTGAGAGGTAAGAGTGTAGGCTGTTGCTACATTTGGAAATATTTCCTAATTTATTGAAGCCGTAAGAGACGAGCACATTCTGCCTGAAGTGATGGTATACAGGGGTAACCCGCTTCTCCACCACCTTGGAATTTGGATTCTCTGCCCTTTTTGTTTAGAAACCTTTGTCTCGGTTCTCATAGTTTGCTCGGATGACTCAGATTCACAATAGCCATTGTTCATTGAAGATCTTAATGTGTTTATTGCGTTTTACATGCTCTAGAGAGCTGTATTCCTAAAATTGTTTAGTAAATGACAGTCAACCGAAAGGAAAACCGAAATCCTTTTGGCTTTCAGGTTGAGCAGTTCGCATTAACAGCTAGCACTTTAAGTTCATCGATAGTGTTTTGCTTTTACTTTTCACTTTTATTCCATTACATAATAAAGAGATACAAGAGATTTTTCAACACTTTAATATTAGATAAGTCTTGTGTTAATGATCTTGTTGGTTGTAACTTGCATGAATTGTAGCTTAATATGAGTGTTAATGTACAATATGCTACACTCTGATACAGTATAAACTATATTAAACTGTTGGATTTGTCAGAACGGATTCATTCAATATTCGTCACTTTTGTTTCTCATCAACAAAAGTGATCAAAACCAGTGGAACAAATTAATGATGATAACCAACATACCACTGTACTAACTATACTGTATTGTACTGTACTATATGCCGTTTAATTTTCCAGCCGGTCAAATCCGTTTGATTTAACGGTTTTAAAAATTATGAAGAATTAAACAAAATTGGAAATATGTCCCATAGTTAAGACACTGTACAGACATTGTACTGTACTGATCTCTAATTCATACATGTTACTTTATAACATATAATAAATTATAATGGACTCCTATGTTCATTTACACCACCCAATATGGCAGCATATTATTCAAGTGCGGTGTGTTTTGCTGCAACTGCCGATTCAGGAGAAGAGGTCAGTGTTAGAGTTAAAGAGCAGACGTCTGTCATTAACACAAAAGTTACAGTTTGGGTGCTTGTTTGCTTGTTAGCTCCTGTTTAGATGTTTAGAGATAAGATTAATGCAGCTTCCTTGTGGTTGTGTGTATTACTTTCAGCTTTTGTAACAAGCTTTAAATGGTCTTCGTTCGTGTATATGACTGGGCCATTTTAAATAAAATACAAAAACACCCTTGATATTTACATTACAGCATCATAAAAAGACTGTGACTATGGTAATGTCTGGTCAACTGGCATTTCGGTTAACGTCCTGTTTCGTAGATGTTAAATAGTGCAAACCTGTACACTCATATAAAGCCTGGACTATATTTGATTAAGTGTGTAAATTTTGGGGCCAAATACACCTCCAGAGGTTTGGCAGCAACATATGGAATTGGTATTACTTTGGACTTGAATAACTGACTGAGCTGTTCTTGCTCTCTCCCAAAGTGCTGTGTTTACATGGACCAACCTGCTGGTTGTGGTGGCTGAGCTGAGCAGCTCGGAGCAGGAGGCCCTGGATCTGGTGCCGCTGATCACCGGCGTGGTTCTGGAGGAGCACCACCTAATCGTGGGTGTTGTGGTTGTGGTGGACCCCGGCGTCATTCCAATCAACTCGCGGGGCGAGAAGCAGCGCATGCATCTGCGAGACTCCTTCCTTGCTGACCAGCTCGACCCCATCTACGTGGCCTATAACATGTGAGCTGCTAAACAGAGCTTCTTCCTGGTACCACAGCTAAGCCTCTCTTCTTCTGCTGTTGGCTCATGTGCGGGAAATGAAGAGCGGAGCATAGATGGGCATCATCTATACGGCCGGTTCTGTCGACAACGCGACACTGGACAGGCAGCTTATGCAGAGCTTCAGGAGGCTGGTGCTCTCCTTTGTCAAAGATTTCCTGTCTGCAATAACCGGTTAACCCTTGCTGAACTCTAACGCCATGTTTTTTAACTGCGTCGGCAAACGTCGTCGACCTCTTCACTTCAGGCCTGGAATGAGACGAGAAGTGAAACTGAAGATGTTATCTATGAAACTTGCACTTTATTGCTTTTTTTAACAGAGGTGTCCTTAATTTTTCATTCTAAAAGTGCAACCAGATTTAAAGGTGTCTGCTGACTGTTTTGTCTTTCTGGGGAGATGGAAAATGCGAAAAACAATGAGCAAAACGACAGTAAATACCAATCATTTTATGCACCATTTATTAAAGCAAAAAAAGCAACCACTTCGCCGCCTTTGGTGCTGACTGTGAACTTGGGGCAGCGGTTTCTCCCCTGACGGACAGGACCCGTGGACATAATTAAGTATTAACATGATCACCAGCGTGTGCTAGCTTCACAAACCCGCACTCATGCAGTTTGCTTTGGTCATATCTTTTAGGTCTTTTACTCAGAACTACTACTTGTTTTAATGTAAAAAAAGGTTTACATATAAACGTCTGTTCGCTTATAGGAGAAAAGATTTTATAACTCCTCTTGCCAAATGCAATGCAAACCATTTGATAAGTAAGAGACAGAGACTTTAAAAGACTCACAGGCAGCACAAGTCGATTTAAACATACTGGATTTGTATCTTGAGATTTATATGCAGTGAACTAATATACATTTAGGTTCAAAATTCAAGATCAACGTCATGCCTTATGGATCCTGTGGAAATTTGACATTTTTTTTAAAAATGTTTTTTTTTTCTTTTTATTTGAATTGCTTTACTTATACTTTGTACTGATATCAAAGGGACTTTGGCGAGATACAAATAAGGAACTTTTTGTGTGTAGGTAAGTGTAGCGTCTCACTGGGTGTTAGTGTATAATTAAATGGACTCTTCATAAGGTCCCATCAACTTGACTGATCTCTAATACTTGATGGGAATTCTCATCACTGGTTTAAAAAAAGAATCATAAATAAAAATTGTAACTATTTTACACAGCTGTTTTTGGCAAAGCAATACAATTAAGATTTTATTTCTCTGTGCCAACAGAATTCATATTGTTTGTTTTTTTTTTTTTGTAAAAGTTTGGGCAGACTGGTCGATCCAACTGTGAGAATGCCTCCAGCTACAGGGATGTGTCTGGAACAGCATCCTTGTGAGATGCCCAAACCAGCTCATCTGACTCCCTTCTTATCGACAAGAGACATAGCTCTACTCCTAGGTTCCAACCCTAGGTAGGAACCATATTTCTGGTGCTTGTAACTCGTGATGTTTCTGCAGAAACTATCCAATATTCACAACTATAGGTAAAGATGGGCTTGCAGACCGACCAGTAAACAGTTCACGACTTCATCCTAACAGCGGGACCATGGCAGTGACACTATCAGTACAAAACCTTTTTCAAAACATCTTTGTCCATAAATAAATAATTAATCATCAAACTTTTTTCAGCACACCAAATCTCAAAACCATGAACAGCCCGCTTCATTAGTTTACATTTAGTAATTTAACAGTCATTCTTACAAAGAGCACCATACATTCTGATACAATCATAGAACATCAGCTTGGTGGACTGTGGCAGATTTACCAACAAACAACTAATCTTTTAAAACTGTAAAATGACATGATCATTTTGGAGATTTTAACCGATGTTTGTTAGAGTATTAAATCAAACTTGTAAATAATCTGTTCACACTACCATCTTTGTTTGCAAGAAGACTGTATATAAGTTTCCAGATTTTTTGTTTTACCATTTAACAGTTCACTGTAGCAGTGAGTAGTGACATACAAATGGTGTCACAGTTTGGAACAAAAAAGTGGATCCTCGTTTCAAGCTTGTTTGGATTTCCTGCAGGACTGAACAGGTAGGGCAATATTGTTTGAGGAATATGTAAGAATTGTTGTTTTAATAGTATTAGTAATGTATTATTCAAATCAGTCATATTTAAGCAACAATAAACAAACAAGCTACAATCCAGACAATAGTGGGTTATATGTATGTATGGCAATCAGGAAAATAACAGAAATAGACGATGTTCTGAATTGCCTTTTCATTTATATCATTTAGCAGATGCTCTTATCCAGAGCGACTTACAATCCAAGTAAGTGTGGGTTAAGGGCCTTACTGAGGGACCCAACTGTGACAGAGGTGGGATTTAAAACCTGGACAGTCTGGACTAGTACTGTGAAAAAAAATTTATGCTAAACCCATGAAACTAAAGAAGTTAAAATGCTTTATAAAGTTATAGTTGTTTTTTATTGTCATTTTAACTGTATACACAGTGAAACAAAATAACCGTCCTCCAGGACCTACAGGTGCTACATAGTGACTTAACCCTTTCATGCATGGTGGTTACTAGAGTATACAGCTATTTAAAAGTCATTATTTGCTATATGCATAGGGTTTGCTCTAATTAATGCATGACAGCCTTTTGAAGGGACGTTACTAAACAACGCTGCCACCTAGTGTCCAAATATTCCAAGTTCAACAAACCACAAGGTAATCCAAAATGGCTGACATAAGGTCAGAAACTCCCTGTGCTTCTAAGATTTATGTAAAATCCTTCTACAAAAATCATGCTTACAGGTAAATAAAATATGTATATAAAATAACATCTAAAGAGCAATAATATTGTTGTTTTGTTCAAATATTGACTTTCTATAAATTACGATTAACCACATGTCACTAAAGTGGACATCATGCATTCCAGAGATAGTTCAAATACCAAATGTGACTTGCACTGTGTGTGTGTGTGTGTGTGTGTGTGTGTGTTTGCTGATTTATTGTTTATATTAGTGGTGTTAACATCTCTATTATCCCTATTTCTAGATCTCAAAGGCAGCCAGTGATGGGATGTCCTAAAGAATAGTTGAGGAGATACTATGTGAGTCAAGTGGAACAGATTCAGACAGTGACAGTGAAAGTGGTGATGAGTGGCAGCCAGGAGAAGGAGGATTAACATGTGGCAGCAGTAGTGCTAGTATCACTGGTGATAGTGGAAGTGATGATGAGGTACCAGAACGTGCTGCTGGTCAGAATAACAGCAGAAATGTCTGGATAAACAAAGACAACCAGTTTGAGAGAGTCTTTCCTCCTTTTTAGGAGATAAATAAATAAATGTTGAGGGAAAAGAATCTGTGGATTTTTTATGCATCTCTTTCCTGATAACCTGATAAATGGCCTGCAAAAAGGAAAAGAAAACCTTGGTCGGAAAAATGAAGAGCTCTAGACATTTTTTTAAACAAATATAGTCATGTCATATCTTAGGTACTCAAGATCAAGAATGGACTGGTCATCTACAGATGATCTTCACCTAGATTTGATTACAAATGCCATCCCTGTTAACAGATTTGAGCAGATTTTGAGGTACCTTCACTTTGTGGACAATTACAGAAAATACTGTTAAGCTATTCAAAGTCAGACCAGTGTTTGACACACTTGAGAAAATGTTTAAAACCGCAGTAGATCCTGAAGAATTTCAGTCGATGAGCAGATTATTCCCTTCAAGGGTCACCTGTACATAAGCAGTATATCCCTAAAAAAATTCAAAGGTATGCATGTGTGGGTGAAAGCAGGTTCCTCTGGATACATGTATAGATTCGAAGTATACCAGGGTGTGGTTTTGGAGGCTTTGACATGTTTTTTGTACCATTTCACTCCTTTAGACACTGCAACGACAATGCATCTTTGGCACTGGCACATGTAGGTCTAACAGGCTCATGGGGGCACAGCTAAAACTGAAGAGTGAAAAGCAGCTCAAAGAAGAAAGCAGAGGTTCTTATTCCGTTGTCAGCAATGCTGGAAACATCACAGTAACAAGATGGTTAGAAAGCTCAGTAATCCACATTGCTTCAACTTGTGTTGGTCAGTCACCACAGGATGTGGGTCAGAGATGGAACAAGAAGGGAAAATGTGAATGCCTGGCATCTATACAGAATGTCTAATCTGGAGAAGAAGGATCTTCTGCATTTCAAAGCATCTGTGGCTCATACATTAATTAATGCTGGTTTTGTTGAGACACGCAAAAGAGGAAGGTCCAGTACAACCCCACGTCCTTAGAAGGACAGAGCAGTGTCCAAGGCACCACCCAAAATCAGATTTGGGCCTGGAAATCTCTGGCCTGAGCTTACTGAAGCAAAATATGCAAATAGGTTCCATGATGCTGCATGCACACGAAAAACCAAGTATGTCTGCATGCAGTGTCTTGTGCCTTTGTACCCTTGGCTGCTTTGCTAACTTCCATCACATATAGAACTAATGAACAAACCAAGAACACCCATGACAAGACCATGTATTTGTTTTTGTTCTAAAGTGTTTCTCAGGAGTCTCAATGAGAATCTGTTTCACAAATTTTTGTTTCATGATTTTGTTTCGTAGTGATCTATTTTTTCATGTTAAATCGACTGTAGATTTTGCAGATTTATTTATTTTTCTGTGATTTTGATTCAGGTCAGTGTATTATAGTTCATGTTTTAGGTCTGAAGTGTTTCTGGAGACTCTGGAGTCTGTCTCAGACTTTCATTCTTTAAAATTGTGCACAATGGACTATATTTTCAGAGGATTTTGGAGTGTAGTTTATGGGTTTTTTTTGTTGTTTTTGTAGCCAGTCAAGTACAAGTTAAAACATTGCATAATATTTATTCGAAAACATTGTTTCATTTTACTTCATTTATTTGTTAACAAATTGGTTGTTCCACTCATTTGGCTATTAATGCAATCATTTGAAGCAGAATGGCCAAACGTCCGCTGTCCACCTGAGTGGACACAAGAATATCTCTTAAACGATTACGTTTAGAACAAAAATTAAAAATCCATAGTGTTTATCAGCCTGAATGGAGAATAAAACAGTTCTGGAAAAAAAATCCTGATTAATGTTGTAATAAGGTCACAGAGAAGAAAACAGTACTAATAATACTAATGTATGCAGAGTGCTAAATAGTGCAGACCGTATAGAACAGTACAATAAAATTGAACAGTGCAGGACAAAATATAAATTGTAAAAATGACTCCCGACTGACATCTACATTGAGGTACGTGTGTGCAATAAAGTGCAGAATGACCGTGATACGGAAAGTGAGACGTTTTGGACATTCATAGCAGCAGATGTTTTTTTCCAGTCTGTTTATTGAGGAGTCTGATGGTTTGTGGAAAGAAACTGTTACAGTCTGTTTGTGAGGGCCTGAATGCTCTCCTACCTCTTTCCGTATGTCATGAGAGTGAACACTGAGTGTGAGGGGTGTGTGCAGAAGCAGTGTGTGGTATAAATGTCCATGATAAAGTGTAGAGAGACACCGATTCTCTGCTGTCCTCACTATCCTTTGCAGGGTCTTGCTCTCTTCAGCCTTCGCAGAAAGTAGAAAAGCTGCTGGGTTTTCTTGATTGTGGTGCTGGTAGTGAGTGACCAGGTGAGATCCTCTGCCTGGTGAACACCAAAAACCAAAATGAGCCATCGAGGTCCAGCACAGAGTGCTTACTCGGTGTTCTTCTGAAGTCAACAACCATCTCTTTAGTTTTGTTTAACGTTCAGATTATTCACTATACTGTTGTGTGTGGAGCGGTAGGGACGATACGCAAAATCCGATACGCAAAGGGTCCACTGTGGGTGACAACAGGGTCTTAAAGTGCGTCAAGATGAGGCCCTTTGAAGCACTTCAGTGCACCGGGACAGAAGTCATTGAGGCAGGACACTGGAGATTTCTTCGGCATGGGGAGGATGGTGGTTGTTTTAAAGCAAGTGCACTGCTCATAAAAATTAGGGGATATTTCATTATTGGATATTTCATTTTCCTTTTCACATCAATCATCACTTTGTAAACTATAAGTAAACTATTAGATTGTCTGTGTTAAGCAGAAAACCACTTTAGTTTCTACAAATCGGATTCCAAAAAAGTTGGAACACAAATTGTGAATAAAAACTGAATGCAATGATGTGGAGATGCCAACATCTAATATTTGATTCAAAATAGAACACAAATCACAGATCAAAAGTTTAAACTGAGAAAATCATTTTAAGGGAAAAATATGTTGTTTCCAAATTTCATGGCATCAACAAAGTTGGGACAAGGCCATTTTTACCACTGGGTGGCACCCCCCCATCCCCCCCCCCCCACTTCTTTTTACAACACTTAACAGATGTCTGGGGACAGAGGAGACCAGTTTCTCAAGTTTAGAAATAGGAATCCTCTCCCATTCATATCTAATACAGGCCTCTAACTGTTCAATCGTCTTTGGCCTTCTTTGTCGCACCTGCCTCTATAGGTGAGAGATCTGGACTGCAGGCTGGCCATTTCAGTACCCGGATCGGTTTCCTATGTAGCCATGATGTTGCTATTGCTGCAGAATGTGGTCTGGCATTATCTTGTTAAAAAAAGCAGGGTCTTCCCTGAAAGAGATGACGTCTAGATGTTGTTCTAGAACCTGAACATAGTTCTCTGCATTAATGGTGCCTTTCCAGACACGCAAGCTGCCCATGCCACAAGCACTCATGCAACCCCATACCATCAGTGATGCAGGCTTATAAACGGATCGTTAATAACTACTTGGGTTATCTTTGTCCTCTCTGGTCCGGATGACATGGCATATCAGTGTTCCATAAAGAACTTCAAATCGTGACTCATCTGACCACCGAACAGTCTTCCATTTTGCCACACTCCATTTTAAATGACCCCTGACCCAGTGCAAACGTCTGAGCTTGTGGAACTTGCTTAGAAATGGCTTCCTCTTTGCACTGTAGAGTTTCAGCTGACAACGGCGGATGGCACGGTGGATTGTGTTCACTGACAATGCTTTCTGGAAGTATTCCTGAGCCCATTCTGTTATTTC
>JAUZST010019461.1:0-32948 GCA_034779995.1 Parotocinclus haroldoi
ATAGATATATATATATACACCTTCTACACCTGTAGAAGTCTAAACTGAATTTAGCATGCACAGTTTTATCGGGGAAGTTCTCATCTGCTCTACAAAAATGACCAAGGACTTGACATTAATAGCCCCAATGCTGGCTGCATGATGGTGTAATCTGAAGCAGATAGGTGAAGTTGGACAGGGATGGGAGAGCCAGATATTTGGATCAGTCGGGGGCCACTTGGTTTCTCTAAGCCTGTGCTTGCCTGCCCAGGTTGTAAAGTCATCAGAGTCTCTAATAGCTGTGAAAGCACCGTCTACCAGACTTGCTGAGAGGCATTCTGCTGGACTTGATCTCCTCCCCCGTCTTACGCACTTGGGTCCTACCTTCCGACTAATACCCACAGGCAGGTGAGCGGACTGCATCAAGTCTGTCTAATAGTGGGAATCATTCAAAAACAGCAAGTTGTAGGTACCATTTGTTACTATTACACACACTCCAGCCGCTCAATGTGTGTACAAGAACTTACAGGTGTGCATGCCTTGCCAGTGAGGTCATGGAAGGCAAAGTGAGAGTGCTCAGCTGTTTGTGTGGATCAGTCAGAAAGCAAACACTACAGGAAGATACTGAGCTGAGACTGTAGAGCACTACATCTATATAAATGCCACAGTTAGAGAAATACACCCGTTTTTGTTCCCAGCCTGATTTCTATCCACCACTATGTGATTAACCATGATGAACATGTTGCCATGTTTCTCAGTAATCAAATAACAACATATTTGAAACTCAGTTATGAAGGAAGCATAACACATTTGTTGGACTGTCTGCATTGTTTCAAAGATCAGCACAAACATCATAGGACAAAAAAAGAGATATTTCGTTTACAGTTGGCTCAGTGCTCACAAATATTCTCAATCCATAAATGAAGATGCTGAACCCCATCAGTATGGTTCCATTTGCTTAAACTTCTGAAAAAGCTTTGCGTTCCTGGCTATTGCAGCTTGTTGTTGTCTTCAGTTTCTATTTTCAGTTAAGTTTTTACATTCAGTTTAGGTTATGCAAGTTAAATAAATACTTAGTGAGGAAGACTGAAAAGGTTATGGAATTGTTTAAAGCGTTTTTATTCATACAGAAGAAATCCTGTAAATAATAAATAATAAGACATTGTAAAACATAGGTATAGCTTAATGTCCATGATAGATTCTGCGTAATTACATGTTTTGTGATCTGGACACTATACAAGGTATCTATAAAGTCCCACATCAATACATTCATGCACAAGGAGCCCAGATTTGATCCACATTACATCGATTCAGTGTGAGCCTGTGGATGAAGTGACAAATTTCAGACATTAATAATGTTAAAGTGGGACTTAGTGGGTACAGTGGGTGTAGACAGCTTGTATTATATACTGTACTTAGAAATGGTATATGAAATACTAACCCTAGCGACAAATAGATTTCTTTTTTAATTTAGCTGGGTAAAATCTTATCTCACTATAAAGCCACCTGCAGCACATTGATTTGCTCAGTCCATCCTCACCCCATTCTCTCTACCTCTCTCTCTTTCTGCACTTTTGTCTGTGGTGTGCTGCATTTAGTAGATTCAATAAATCTTCTTCAACTTGTTTCTCCCCAAGCGGTGCATCAGCTTTCCACCAAAAAAAGAAACTAATCTGCCGTTTCATTATCCCATGAGCGGTATGACCTGCTCATCATTATCGACTGGGTTTTACAAGGACCAAATGGTTATTATTATTATTTTTAAAAGGAGAGCTTCATGAACCTCCAATGCCTTGTCCTCAGAGAGCATAGAGTATATGTCAGTCCATCACAGTGCTGGGAATGAGTCGCTGGTCTGGGAACAGCCTGCCCTCCCTCAGCCACAGCCAATAGCGTCTGCGTTTTATGACAAACTTGATTTTATTGTAAAATTATTTGCCTAGTTGATTTCAAAGACTGTTGGGGTATATATATAAAGTCCCATTCTTGATCAAATAATTGAATACGCTCAATCTGCTTGAAAACAGCTTTATTTTTTGTGTACAGCAGTGTATTGCTCCATCTGATTATAGTGCAAAAAATAAGTTTCCTTCATAAATATAACAAAAGATTATAAATTAAACAACCACAACACAGTAGAACAACATCACAAACAAAAAAAAGGCATGTATACACACATTGCACTAAACATTTGGATAAGAATATCTAGTTCGGCACACGGCCTGTTCTGTTGGGATCGTTATCCTGGGTAATATTATACAACCATCAGGACAAAATCCATTCCACAGAAAGAGGTAAAGAGCCTCAAGATTTAACACAAAACACTACTGTCCCTGTGCATCTTCTGACCTACAGTGAGTTTGTTTTAAATTAACAAAATCCTTTTAAAAAAGGAAAGAAAACTTTAACTTCTTAGAAGTTATGCTACATTTTAAAATCAAAGTGTATGTGACAGTGACTGAGGGTGAAACACATTTACTGGTTGTACAAGCTCATTTTTTAACTTATGCCCTCATTGTCCAAATTCACACACCATTTGAATCTTCTAGTTAGTGCCCTGCTCTAAGGAATATGCATTGGTAGTTGCTCATACCCATGGCATCTCAGCTCCACATAAATACATTACATAAATAAACTCAAGTCAGATTTAAGTTTCAATTGTGAAAGCAATGAATGTTCAAAAACACAAACATTGAAGTTTGTAGTTTGTACAATATCCCCTCAAAAAACTTAACACTCCAAAGTTTTTCAACCTAAACTTCAAGTGTAGATGTGGTTCTCACAGACAATAACTCACTATATTATCCTGAGAAAAGACCGGAAAAACCTGTTGATGTGAAGCTCACCCTAAGCCTAAGTTCTGGTTTAATGCTTCCTTCCTAAAAGGCTTTCACAGCTTTAAATATGCCACTGTGAGGAGATGTAGAAATATATGCAATATCCCAAGGCAAATACTGTATGTGTTTACAACCAGTGGTGTCATTATTATTTCAACATACTATTTAGTATTTGATTTCGAAAGTCCAAGAGTAATTACATTCTAATCAGTTTCATTTAGCATAAATAAATGCATATTTAATTTTACTCTGTTATGTGTTCTGGACACATGAGACCAGAGTGAGTGAAGATGGGCTGTTTCTTTCAAAAGTATGTACTGTCTACATGATGCCTAATAATCTGTTAATAATGTTTTAATGGTTATACTAATACTAATTGGTTAATCAGAGTAGTATGTATAGTACTGTGCAAAGCCTTAGACCACCATTAGACTAAATCTACCATTGTTTTAGATAGATATACCACTGCTGATCCTTCTAAAGATCGAAGAAGCTTCATTAGGAATGGTCATTTTAAGAGAGCTAACAGACCATTTTTTCTCAGATGGAAAAGCCTAAGTTCACAAATATTTGAATGTCAATCTTGTCAATATTATGGAGTGACGAATAAAAGTTTGAATTCTTTGCATCCAATTGTCTACAATGACTCAAATGTGCCTTATACCATTGCTAAAACAACAAATCTTATGGTGGCCAATTCTAAGATGTTTGCACAGAACTGCATTTCATTCAGAATTATTAAATTGTGGCCTATCAAAACTAAACAAGATGGGCACTGCTTTTGACGACAATATTATTATTATTATTATTATTATTATTATTACTACTACTACTACTACTACTAATAGTAATTATTATTTTTGTTATTATTATTATTTCTGTAAATAAATTCACAGTTGTTATTTATGAGCATGTTTTGTGCACGTGAACACCTGCTTATCAGGTCACGTAACTGTATGACGATCAATTAAGAACCTTCAGGCTAAAGGTTTTTCTCTGGACTTTACGAATTACACGTCAATTGTAGATTTGTGAACTAAAGTCAAAATCTTTACAGTCCATTGTTTCAGATATATGAATACTTTCTTAGAATAAAAAAATGTAGTTATGCATTTGCCGTCTTAGTCTATGTATAGATAGACACATCTCATGAAAAGCTCAAGTAGCTAGGTTACATTTGTACTGCTTTGCTTCAGCTACACAATAAAACGTTTCGGTAGGACATTCACTGATGTCTCATCTTAAGGCATTTCGATTGTAGCCTTTTGAGTCACTGATAGATAAACCACATGCCCCTTCCTCATGTTCGTTTTGACTTCTTCTAGTACAGTAGACTACTTGGTACAGTAAAACGCAATGAGAGAAAAGTCGTACACGTTACAGACTTACTGAATAGAGGATAGGCTGAATAACACTGGAGTGTTCCTTTAAGGTGTCAAGTGTGTCTTGAAAGACTAATTGATTACAAATTCAAGATTAATGACTGGTGAGCCGATTATACAATATTAGTCTTTTTCTAAACAAACATGAGAACACTGTTTGAGAAGTTTGATGTAGGTTACACCCACTTTTAGTATGGCTATACGCTTGTAGAAAGCTTTTGATTGATGAAAATGCCACAGTGTCTCCCTTTGTTAGTAACAGAGAAAGTATGCCTCAAAGGCGTTACTTAAATGGCTATGGTACTGCACCCAGAACCATCACTGGCACACTAAATCTTAAAACTTGCATGTCTCCACATTCACAAAATCACTGGCTTCAGATTCATTCACCACTTGTGCATCTTTTATCGTCTCTGATATGTAAATAAGTTATTATATATCTCTTTTGTAACGTTAATGGTCCTTGTGCAAGGTTTGCACCTCTTTTATAGTGTTGTATGTTTGTATATTACACTTAATAAAAATAAATAAGAAAATACATTTAACATGTACTCTCAGATCAAAACACTTCGACCCCATTAAATATCAGTCTACATTGGTCTCCCGATCTACACTGTATAAACCTCTCCATGTGCTTCCATGCACGAGGATGAAAGGGGCAGTGTTGCACATCATTGCCACCTAGTGTGGAGCAGCAGCACTACAATGTTTTTATTCTGCCAAGACAACATTTCGTTAAGCATGCATGGCAGCACCAAGAACTACATTCCTAAGTGAAAAAAAGAAAAAAAAAGATTACAGTATACATCATATACAAATGACTGCAAAATGGTATAGTGACAGTATTCTGCACTTTCAAGCGTCGGGGAGAGAATGTGTATGGTGAGAAGTGTTTTCTCCTTCAATTTCACTCAACCTGGTAAATTTGTTACCTCTCTTTATTTGCAGAAAGCAGCCCCGGCAGAGAGGGGGCGCAACGGTCCGTGGCACAATCCGAAGCTCACACCGAGCAGTTGCGTCTCTTGGCCACGCAGGGCAGGCCGCTGGAGCTCAGCCGGGTCTTAACCCTTTGTCAAAGGCTGGTTGAGGAGACAGAAAGAGTGGGGGAGGAGGGTGGGGGGAAGTTGAGAAGCTCTAGCACGGCCACCCCTACACTGCTGCGGCGCGTAAACATGCACGATGCTGCCACCCATTTGTTGCTGCGTGGATTATACTTCTCAATGGAGTTCAGGCTGGAACTGCCGTCGTTCCCGCCGACAGCATACAGCCAACCATCCATAGCCACCAGGTCATGGGTGCTCCTGTGTATGGTAATTGTAATTTCAGTGAGTTCATTGTCAGCAATTCAAACAATTCTTCATCGCCACAATTTTAAATTTAGAGCTGTAGGAGAATGTTAAATGAACACACGTGCAGTTGCTTAACCTCCATGATGCGTTCTGTCAAACAGCATGTAATGCGATCTGGACACTGTCTGAACCCCACATTACATAACATACTTAGCAACGCTATCAAATAGTATATCAGTATTGTACCGATATACTGATTTATTTTATACCGATCTCCACATTAGGTTCTTTTTTGCCCTTTAAAATGAGTAAAATAATTTCACTGTATAGTTGGCTCACTGAAACACATCTGTGGAATGAAAAGCAGTCTTTTGAATAAGATATTTTCTGCGTAGCTCTGCAAAGATGCAGTTCCTGTCGTTGTCCTGCACCCCTAATTAGCCACAGACTAACCCGCAACTGTCCCGCAATCTAAGTTATTATGCTGTGGAGCTCAGATCTTATCTAAGTTTTTAAGGAGCGCAGCACCAGCCAAATGTTGCTCAGCATTCAGTCGGCTCACGCTGACGAGGAAAATAAGGATAATGTCCCTACTGGACCATTGGACTTATGCAGGAACAGACATGTTCCAAACTAATTTATGGGATGCATACCTGCAGCAATAGCTTTCAGTATAAATATTTGCATTGCCAGTCTACAGAAAGCTGTCATGGTAAAGTTGTTGGGCACCCATGATTAAAAATACTGCTTTCCGAAATAAATATTATCAATCTTGTAAGATATCTGAATTGAAGTGAAACCTCCAGAAATAGTTCCTAATTAAGTTTGCTCCCTGCACAAGTTTGGCATATGCCTAGCAAAACCCATGCACACTGTAAAAAGGTAGAGGGTGACGATTACTCAAAAAATATGATTTGTGTATGTGTGTATTTTACTTTGTTTCCGTTCTTTAGCCATAAATTGTTAATTTAAAAGGTGCAGTTATATTATTGGGCTCTGCTCCATGCTATGATAGAAAGATACTTAAGAAAGGTGCTTCACTGTGGTTCAATATTATACACTGTTGCAATAATATATTATCAGTATTATTTATATTAATAATTCTGAGGTACCACTCAGAATTTCGTTGTATCATGAACAATGACAATAAAGCGCTCTCTCTCTATATCTCTCTCTATCTCTATCTCAACCAGAATAATGTATTTTTAAGAGTTCATTGAATTAACTACATGGATTACCAAATATATTGTGTTTTCCAATTGTGTTTTTTTGCATGCTGAATCCAAATATGTGTTCAGACATTCTCTATCACCGCACTGAGTTGACATACAAATCCCATTACTCACACTATGCCTGGTTGCCTTGTATCATGCCAGAGTATGACTGAGGAAACTAGAGTACCTGCTGAAACCCGCATGGACATGAGAAAGACAAGCAAACTGCACAGACGTACTATAGATAATAAATAGTTTGGATTTAACCGTGCTTTCCAGCATGCTAGAGCTGTTTAGCCGGAGCACTTCGTATCTACATAGTTTTAGATCATAATTAAAGCGCCTGATATTATCGACTTGTAATGGGTTGTCTTTTACCTGCGAATGTTCATAGGGGCTACTCCTTCCCATGTGTTGGTTTTGGGGTTGAACCGCTCCACGGAATTCAGGCAACTAGTTCCATCATTGCCTCCAGCAACATAGAGCATTCCCTCCAGTACTGCCACTCCAGCACTGCTCCTTCGGCTTAGCATGTTGGCTATAGCGGACCAAGTGTTGCTCTATATTAAGGTAAAACATGCAACATGGCGTGGCAATGACGAGCAGATAAAGCAGTTAAAAATTAATATTGCTATACAGCACGAGGGCCAACAGTGAATACACTTCTGTTTAGAATTAAAAAAAATATATATTAGAAGGTTCATATATTCATGGGCAAAAAGAAATGGACCAAATCCAAAATTGCAAAATATTAACCCTTTAATGGTAGCTACAGCAAATAACTAGTCAGGAAATTAGCAAATTTAAACAAATAGATAAAGTAGCTTGATATGCAATAGCTTTTCACTTTGATTCAAACAAAATGTTGTTACCTTGTGTGTAAATATGTTAACCTTTTTACAGAAAGAAGAGGCAACCACTCAATGGTAATGGCTTCAAACAGCTCAAGAGTAGTTAAAATGTTTGCAAGTTGGTGTGTATTCTCTACAGGGTCTTTTTTTGAAATATTGTCCAGTATTTCAACGCATTGACTTTTCGTAGACAAACAGCTAACCATACCAGCTTTGCTAAACCACCAAGAATTAAACTTTCCATATGTTGCCCGAAACATCATTCTGTTCTTGATGTTTTAGATGTTTGATGTCTTAGACAGCATTGTCATTTTGACATACATCTTCAAGACAAACCTGAATGAGACAGCCTTCTGATTATTGTTCTTCTTGAACGAGGCTTGTGTTCCTAGATATTACATTTTTGAATTCTGCTTATTGCTTTTGAATGCATTTTGTCTACCTTCAATAATTGTAAATTTCAGCATGTGGTCATCACTTCTTGAAGAGGTTTTGAGCCTTCCAGATCCTTTCTTCCGGACAACATCACCTGTTGTTTCAAAGTGTTGAACTATTCTCTTATTAACTGATAATGTGAATTTCAAAATAGCTGCTGTAGCCCTGATAGACCCACTATGCGGTTTGAAACAGCAACACCTGCATAAAATTTTGCCTGATTTTTGTAATCACTTACATTGGTACGCTGTATGATAGGGATCTGTAAATATCTCTCTTCCTGATTGTATTTAAAAGCTCGTTTTCAGGCTTGTGGTGGGCACCGTTTAGCAGATAACCAGCTAATGAAAAAGAAAAAAAAACAGCAAAGAAGATATTTTGGAAGATGTAACACCAGACGTGTTAGCTTCAGTTTTATGTCAAACATTTTTCGAACATCTATGTGTACAAGGTGACTATGTTTATGAACTTCCCTGTTTCCAGCTTCCCCCAAAGAGTTCCCTACACGGAGCAAGGAGCAAGGAGCAGTGATTATCAAATGGTGGCATGGGTCTCATTAGTGCATTTTCTTAGATCTTGCTAATTTCCTGGCTAATGAGTTGTTGTTTGGAATATTAAAAGCTTAATACCAATTTTAGGTTTGTCCCTTTTGTCTTGCCCAGTACTGTCTAATAGCATAGAGATGGCCGGGTTCTACTGAATATGAGTACTGTATTTTATCTCTCTGTAAAAAATACAGTATGAACAGTCAAAGAAATGTACCTGAGGATCATATTTCTCTACAGTAGCTAAGTGTGAGGAGCTGTCATATCCCCCAACTGCATACAAACTGCCATCTGAAAAAAACAGAAGCACAGGAAAGACTTTTGTTAAGGGTACAAAATGATTTTTTCAAATTTTGCAAGTTTCCATTACATTACAAACGTATTAAAACGCAGGCCTTGGCTAGCCACATGATACATCCATAGAAACAAGTTACCTAGTGTGGCCACTCTCACGTATCTTCTCCTGGTGCTCATGGCAGCAATGGAGGTCCAGGTGCCAGTTAGTGGGTCATATCTCTCTGCACTGGAGCAGAATAAAAAGTATGCCATATCAACAAATTATTAGCAAATACAGTCGGTCTCCTGTACTCTTGTTAATTGATTCCAGAAGCTATGTCGAGTGCGCGAAAACAATGCACCTACAATGTTGCACCTAAGGAATAACGTAAATTGAATGAATCTGTTGGTCCCAGAAAATGCACACTACATAAGGAATTATATGCTTTAATGGAGTTGTATTGTATACTTAAAAATGATATAGAGGGCATGTGTAAAATTAAGTCCCACTTCCACATTGTTAATACATGCGTCGCGTCACCCATGGCACTGAATCAATGTAATGTGAATAAAACCTGGGCTCCTTGTGCCTCAAATAAATCTGAAAACAGGGTCATGAAAGAGCCAGTGCCTAACCAGTAACACAGGGCATATATTGGGGACACTTTTAGAGAGTACCCAGAGAAAACCAATGCAGACACGGGCAAAACAGTAAATGCAAACTCCACCACACTGAAAGGACCCAGACAGCTTTAAATGGGGATTAAACCAAGGACCTTCTCGCTTTATGATGACAGTCCTATCCATTGAGCTACCGTGCCACCCTACTAAGAATATACTTAACCATAATAACCATTATAGAGGTTTATAGCAGATTTTAGCAGAAATGTGCACCGAGTTCAGACTGCCAGATGCTCCTATATTTCCGCAGAAACAAGCCGTGCATCTCAATACAAGCTTTAAGAGCTGGACGACAAGTGCCAAAAGACACAAAGAACTGAACTTTAGGTGGCTGAACGCGGTATGAGTGTATTCTTAAAATAAAAAGTTGGTGAAGTCATTCAAGATAAAGCACAAATATGTTTAAACGAATGGATTATGCTTTTCTATAAGTCATGAAACACCCCAGAAGTTAAATCTGATCCTTACAACTGACCAAAAGGCTACTATACAGAAGAAGGTTTAATTTCTCTTCTATGCTTTGCTAGGCTGTCCAACAATACTATGTCTGGTATCTGGGACAATAGAACACACTTCTGAAAAGGTTATCACAGCATCTCAACTTTGTTCATGTGAGTATCAAGCAGGGCTTGTAAAGTAGAGTAGTACTACTGATTTGATACAGACTTAGGAAATTATATGCAAAATTCAGGCACATTACAAGCCTAGATCACAGTCACAAAGTCACACCTTAAATGCACTATATGGACAATAGTATTTGGACACACCTCTGAATCATTTTATTCAGTTGATTCATTCAGTGTTTCATTCATTGCTACGTGTATAAAATCAAGCAATGGCTAGCTCTACACACACCTGTAGGTCGTTCTAAAGAGTATGGTAATGTAGTATGTTCGGTCGAGTATGGTATTGTAATGGGATGACACCACTGAAACAAGATATCTCGGGAAATGTCGTCCCTCCCAGATGATCCATCATCAACTCCAATTGTTTTATTGAAAAGTGGAAACATTTACAAAGTGACAGACCACGTAAACTTACAGAGCAGGTGCCGAGTGCCGAGACACACAGTACATAAAAGTTGCTTATGACTCAATGAGCTACTGACACCAATAACTGTAACCCCTGCAAACCTCCTCTTTCATTAACATCAGCAAATGCTGGGTTTCCATTCAGATTCAGAAAACTTTATTCATCCCCTAGGGGAAACCATGCATTACACCATACATCATTAAGCACAATGCCAAGTACATTTAGGTGTCCCAATACAGGTTGCGTCCATACGGGTTATATTTCGAATACATGACCTTGCAGCTTTTTGTCTACTGCCTTTATTCTCAGTTTTTGAGGTCATCCTACCTGTTGAGACAGGATGCGCCATCGTAGCCTCCGGCTGCATAGAGCAATCCATGAAGCACTGCCACACCCAAACAGCTCCTCCTGGTTCCCATAGATACTTCAGACTGCCAGCTGTTAGTCACAGGGTCGTATGACTCAACAGTGGCCAAATCAGAGGTGCCATCATACCTGGCAAAGAGTGAAAATTCGACATTCTAGTTAGCCAGAGCTAGGCAAATAGACATGCTACAGGTGAACTTTGTTAAATGGAAGAAATCAGAGATTTCCTGCTAACACAAGCTTAGGCGGATCAGTAGTCGAGGTGGGGAAAAGTCGATAATCTGTTAATATTTTAGTAACTTGAGTCAAGTCTCCGTTATTATTCTCAAGTCAGGTCATATAAATGTATAATCATCTATATCCAGTTTTCACATTTAAATCAGTAGTAATAAAGATTTAACATACACACTGTTGCATTTTTTCTTGGACTTTTAATTTATCTCTTAAACTCATCATTGATTAGCGTTAGGCAAGAATTCAACTAGGTAGTCAAAATATTGACAGCTTGTCAGAAGCCCAATTTGCCATTTTACTATGTTGACCAGATGCCCTGTCCTGGGCAATCCTGTATTTCAGTCTGTGTCCCAGTGTCCCAATTCATGGTAGTTTTAAATGCCATATGTTAAAGTAAATTAGAAATGTATACTGTAATTAACATTATCATTATCATAAACTGAATTATTGTCCAAAACACTTCATTGAAAAGTTTACTGAACTGAACACACCAATTATTTCACAAGGTACTGTACAATAATGTACAGTACATATGTTTTGAAATTTTTATTGGAAAATACTTCCAGCTTAAAGACTTAATATTTACAGTCTTGACCCTTTACAGCCTTGACATCCTGAATATCAGCTTCTGGGCAAAATCTTGCATGATGGCAACCTATTCTTGCCTAATCAGTGTTTGGATATGATCAAAGTTTCTGGGTTCTTGTTTGTTCACGCTCTTTATGATGTTTGGCCACATATTCTCAGTGGGAGTCAGTGTGAGCACAGACCAGAGGGGGACTGGGCATAGGAACTACCACGCTCTGGCACGGTTGAGGCAACTGTATTCAGTGTACCCATTATACCATCACCATGGCTGATGCAATGCTTAGATGGCTAAATAAAGAAAAATTAGCAGATTTAATAAGTGTATTGAAGACATACGCTGGAAGTGGTTTGCCAGACATGTGGAACAGAGTTTAATTTCAGATGGAAGTGTCAACAATATTAACATATCAAATCTACATACAGTATTCCAACAAAAAAAAAACAACATGAAAAGCAAGAATTTGTGCACCTGCACATTCACATGCCATTCTTTGTGGGTTTTGTAGTGTCGAATGAAGTTGGATGTCAGGGCGGTCGTGTTGCCAATTTTTGATGCATAGACTATTCTCTTTTTACTAATTTTATCGAAAATATAATTATATTTTATATATTTTTTTAAATAGCCCCTTTCATGTCACGTATGTTTGTCTCTGCTAGTTTCCTGCACTCTGATAGGTTTTCAGGAACAGAAATAAATAAATACAAATAAATAAAGACCTTTCAAGTGCTCAGTACTTAACAATGCAACTATTTAATAAAAATCAGGTCATTTCAGGTCATCTGTTTCAGGTCATGAATACCAAGTCGTGTCTTCATCAGTGTTACTCAAGCAAGTCCTCAAGTCCTTAACTTGGCAACTCAAAGTCGTCCAACTAATCAGTAGTGCATCAAGTTGTCATTCAAGAATGATTGGATCAGAGGGTGAAATCAAAGTCTCCTTACCCGCCCACAGCATAGAGCTTGTTACCAATAGCTGCGACACCGACTCGTGCCCGCCGAGTTGACATGGATGCTACCATATGCCAGCGATCTGTCCTAGTGTCATAGGCCTCACAGTCTCCGTGAATGGCAAACAGACTGCCGCCACCTGAGAGATAGCAACTGGTTTAACTCAGTTTTCTTTCATATCTGCTTTATCTTTCGATCATTTTTTCCACAGTATACACTAAAAACTAGACTGACCCACAGCAAACAACACAGGGCTGGCACCCTCGCAGCGGCGGGGACGAGTCCGGCTGTTACTCAACACACCCCTCTGCTCGGGCATCAGATGGTACTTTAGGGCCTCGATCAACAGGTCCTTGCATTCAGAGTGGTGCCGCACCAGCATCTCAGTATCGACATTACTCATCAGGAAGTCCCGCGTCAGCAAGGGCAAGCGTACACACTTCATCAGCTGGGTGAGGGGAGCATGTGAGACTGAATTAGGCAACCAGGAGATGTGACAGATGGAAAGGCATAAATAATTTGACAATTGCAACAACAGTTCAATCAAAGCTTTCACATGCACTTCACTAACTGGGTACGGGAATAAGCCTGTTTTAGAATTCTGTAGCTTAAGTGCAGGTGACAAATTATATTTCGGTGACAACTTATCACACAAAAAAGGAGTTGTTGGGATGGAATTGTGTGAGTTTATTGATGATATAAAGTATTTACGTGATATAAATGATAATTAAATATGTTATCATGGCATAGATGCAACATAAGAGACTGTACAATTGAAAGGAGGCTCTAGTACCCTGTTAAGCCACACCTGTTAAGCTACCCTGGATACAAAATGAGATACCGCCTGGCTTTGGTGGCAAACAGGTTCTGTATATCCTGTTCCTATTCTGTGGATCCTGTGGCACATCTGCTCACAGATGTTGCAGCTGGGTCTTTAAGTTGGGTAGCTGAAATTGGTGTCCCAGCTGGTCCCATAAATACTTGATTTGCAATAAATCTGGTCACTGGGCAGGCCAAAGAAGCATTGCAATCTGATGGAGACATTCCAGGGAAACCCTGGCTGTGTGCGCGCGAGCATTATCCTACTGAGAATTGCCAGGTGGAAGCAATGCCATGAGAGACAACACATGTAGCCACAGGAAGTCCTGCACTGTTAGGGTTGGCAGACTGCCGTATGCAATGGCACCCCAGATCAACACAGCAGAAGCAGATTCAGCAAAGTCAGGACTGTAGCGATCGCCACAAGGTGGCGGTGACTGGCTGTTGACGTAATGCACACTGCCTGAACCATTTCCAGATATATAAACACAAGGAAACTGTTGTCACAGAGACAGGGATGTGTAGTGAAGTCGCCAGCTGTGTCTGGATGGTGGACCTGTGAATGGTGGATCTGCTCATCCTTGTCGGTGGATCAAACAATCCTATCTCCTGGTGGTATGTCTGAGCCTGTTCACTGTGTGTGTGCCTTCAGAAGGTCAGACAGGCCAATGATATTGACCTCTCAGAGTCCATCAACTGGGTAAAATGTCTTCCAGGGTATGTCTAGCAGTCAACAATCTCTCACCAAGAGGTAAATTACCCAAAAGTAATTTCTATAGGGCAGCAGGGGAGGCACTTTTACACCCAGGGTCTAAGACACAGTGTCCGATCATACTACAGCTGTAATCATTAAAATATTTGCCTGAGATATAACTGCATGCAGATTGAGTTTTGCAGCAATCTGACATTTTTATCTCGGTGCATTATTTTTTTTCTCAACGAGTGTACTAACCAGACCAGTTAATTTTTAAGCAGTGGTTGACAACCTGGCAGGAAGCCCTTATATACAGATCATTCACATGAAACACTGATGTAATGGAAGTTTATTGAGAGGAAGATCTGCTTAGATTTATGATTAAAGCTTTTATTCATAATGCATCCAATTGACATCACTTGGTTGGTAGTAAATCCTTGGACTGAGAAAATCTACAAAAGCTTTTTGTGCTACTGAGTGCACTGTAAACTCTACAGCTCATGTGTACCATGTATCAATACTCTTAAACACAACTGGTAGTAGCTGGCTGGTGTAATGTATTGTGGGAATTGTAGCCTGTACAGATGACAATTTGTGAATTTCTTGGCCATAAACAATACGATACATTTTGAGACACTGTGTGACAGTTCCACTACATCGAAGTATGTTACTGCACATGCAGGGAACTGCCCAAATCGACAGTAATCAGATTACTAATGTTAATACTAATTTTGTGTGTGTATATAAAATGGTACTTCTCTATGATTCAGATCTTTTTTTTTTGTTAAAACAGATTTGCAATTGCGCAACCCCAGTAAACTGAAGTGGAATAAGCACATTCTGTGTCTATATGTGTCAATATAAACATTATGCTTATTTGCCTGTCATCACCTTCCACAGTCTGGCTTGTTTTTATTGATAAAACAGCTATGAAAAAGTACCTGAGAGGCAGCCATTAAATCTCCTGCAATAAACACACTCTCAGTGCTGAATGGAAAGTGAATATATTGATAACAAAGGCCATTGCTGCCACAGCTGTGAGGAATTTTCAGAGCTGTTTGAAATTTTATCAGGTTCCACGTTTCCTCCAAGTGATAATGGAAATAAATGACCTAATAACAATGTTATTGAGAACATAATAATTTAAGCTCGCTGAGGTTAAAGCATGTTTATATTTGGCCCTTTCTGTTCAAATGTCCAACCACCAGTATCCTGTAGGCAAAATCCAGTGAGCACTGATGAAGGAGGATGACTAACAAAAACTATGCAGCAACAGATGAGCTACTGTCTCAGACTTTACATCTATAAGGTAGAGTAATATGGTAGATGTGACTAATAGAGTGCACAGTGAGTGAGCATTATGTATTAATCATTCCAGAACAGAGTAATGGAAATAAAGCATGTAGAGAAACAGATGGACTACAGTCTGCAATTGGAGAACTACAATGTGTTTTAAATTGAAAGTGGAACTAATAAAGTGATCAGAGAGTGCAAATATTACATAATGGGGACTGCGATAGCGTAGCGGTTAAGGTACTGGATTCTGATGGTCCTGATGGTCCAGGGTTCAAACCCCACCTATGCCAAGCTTCCACAGTTTGGTTCTTAAAAAAGAGCCTTAACCCATGACTGCTTGAAATGTAAGACTGTGCCAGTTGTATGTTGCTCTGGATAAGGGTGTCTGCTAAATGCCGTAAATGTAAATAATACGTTGCATTTGAGAAGTTTGTCAACACTCACTCTGGGTACATGCTGCCTTCGTCCATCGATGTCGTGTTTGACCCAGCTTAATACGGCCCTGTACACTTCCTCCTCTGAAGGGACATTCAAATTATCACTAGAGATAAGATCCAGCACCTAAACCACATGCACACACAAAACACACAGCAACTTGAGCGGTTTGCTATCTGACACGTGTTTGAACATGTTATTACACCAAACACCAACATTCACTCTCCATTTTATTAGGAAATAATAAATATATAAAATAAAATATTTTATATATAAAATTTAATCATTTGATATAATTTAATATAATTTAATATTTTATAATAAAATTAAATATAAAATATATAATTATAATAAAGCTGAAACAGTAATGGTGCTACCCTTTTATTATTGGGAAACAATATGTCAAATAAATTTGAATAAATTTCAAAAGTGTAATGTAACACACAAAGTTGACCACAAAAATCACACAGTAAAAGCAAACGTTCTCATTAATTACACAATATTATATTTTAAATAATATTTGACGGAAATCAACGTCTTTGAAGGTTTCATGGCTTCGTTTATTTGACTGTTGATCAGCTGTTGCTATTCAAACAATCATCAAATGTTAAATTGGAATATTAATGAGTTCCATATTGATATTGAATTGGATTAGCAGTATAAGCCATAGCACAGTTAAATGCTATTTGTTAATGTCATTAGCTTTACCAACCCTTTCGACTTCTCCATTCAATATTGTAATGGTATTTATCAGATACTCCATGTAAATAGATTATTCATCACTTCCTTCTTGATGTCTTATATTGTGCTGCAGTAACATCATAAAACACACGTGCAAAGAGCCACACAATGTTTTTTGCCCATTTGCAGTATTTCATAACCATTAAAAATGATATAAGGGAACCAAACAGACTTACTCTGGAACTGAAACAGTTGACCCGAAAAAAAATAGTGGGTTTATTTAAAAAAAAAATCTTCTAAAAGACTAACTGTCATACACAGCTAAATGAGAAGAACTGTTATTACATGGAGAGCAAGAAGCCTTAACATATCTGAACCTTGGATTGTATGAAACTATTAAATAAGAACACCAAAAAAATCAAAGGACAAGGCAAAGAAAGTTGTTCTATAATGAGATGCCAAAACAACTTTTATTTAATTGGTGAAAATGCACTACATAAAAGGCTGAACGTGCTGGAGTATCTGAACGTTCTCTGATCTTGGAGGAGCACATCCTGCAATTTCCCAGCCCTTGCAATGCCTCTGCAATACATATTGCTTCAATCCGAAGCTTGGAGACCCATAGAACTGCATTTGCACTTTTTGTCTTACTAAAGGCACCAACCTTTGGGCAACAAACAAAGCTCTTTAATCCATCCATGTACCAGCAGATGTTTGTGCTTTTCACCAGCAGACATGTACTAAACTAATGGCCATTGTTTGCTGTATAATAAAAATCTGTAAAAAAAGAAAAAACACTTTTCAAAAGAACAGCCCTTGATCACCTGTTTCAGTGGAAGCAGCATGAACTCCTCTGTTTTGGACACTTCCACAAAGTGCTGCAGGACATATTTGTGAGCAGATTTGAGCAGGTCACTGCAGGAATGCGTGTCAGCAAAGCCACGGATGCCAAGACAGTTAGATGGGTCCAATTGACTGAGTAGAAACTTGCAGCAAGCGTCTCTCACCCCATTCAGTTGCAGAAGACTGGCCGCTGGTAGCAAGGTCTACGCATATCACGTGAACAACAAACAACCATAGTCAAGTTATGCATTTCAACCAGTTCTTGTATTGCCGCAATTAATTAAGGATACACAGAGCAGCAAATGCCTATTTAGTGACCAGCAGTTGGAACATTGGAAACCTTTTCTTTGAATTTGTTGAATTTGTTAAATTATGTTCGGAATGTGGTCTAGGAGAAGGGTCTAAATCATCACCCGAATGTTACTGGTCAATAGACATTAAATACATGTGCTCTTCACAAGAGCGCGAAAACAAGTAGGTCATACCTGCACATTGCCTTCCCCAACTACTATCTCAGCAGTGTAAGCATATTGCACCAACTGCTCAAGCGCCTGGGGATCAATGTCATGCAGCGTCACATGGGTCTGTCGGCTCTCTGACATCTCATCTGCACATTTAAGCAGACACCCAAACATGCAGAAACACACAAACACACACACGCACACAATCTCAGGCTGCATCTCAAGCTTTCATGTAGCAGTTTTTACATAAAAGAAAGGTCATGTTGACAGGTGGTCGGCTGCATGGTGATAATAAACCCTGACATTTAAGACTAAATAAAACCACTTGTAAAGGTGTGCTTATTAGATCAGACTGCTTAATAGTTCAATAGGCAACATTTCTGCATTCAAATAGTACATAGGTAATAGTTATGAAATGTTTTCCTTTTGCGTAGTCAAAATTCACTCATTCATTCATCCATTATCTTCGCTTTAATCCACACAGGGTTGCAAACCAGCTGGTGCCCATGCAGCAACTGTGGGCGCAAGGGCAGGAACAACCCTAGACGGGACACCAATCCATGGTAGGGTGGGCACACACACACACACACACACACACACACACACACACACAGTCATGAACACAGTCACACACTAAGGGCCACTTTTAGAGACGCCAGTTAACACTCATGTCTTTGGACTGTGGGAGGTAATCAGAGTACCCGGAGTAAGCCCACAAAGACACAGGGAGGACATGCAGACTCCACACAGAAAGGACCCAGACCGCTCCACCCTGGGATTGACCTTCTTGCTGTAAGGCAGCGGTGCTACCCACCATATATTCTCGAACAATATTTATCACAATTGTGATGCTACTTCATAAAAAGAGTTCAAACATTTACAAGCAATAAATGATATAAATAGATTTAAGCAACTAACATGTTTAATATTTTACTGTAATTAGTAATGAGTTTGTCAGATGAGGTACTGGAGTATATTGTTGTATAGTTATTGCAATACTGATTATATTTATTGATACTGCCCTGTCATATCAATCAAGCGGACTTTTTTACTTGTTCATTTTTACTTTACTAGCAGTTATCTAGCCACTACTTCAACACGCAGCCAAACACTTTTATCTAAATGCATCTCGTTCTGGAAAATACTTTAGATAAAGTGAGTCTTATTTCCATTATGTTTAGAGGGAAATCCCACACATTCAAAACCCAGTCAATAATAACTACTTTCTATCAAATGCCTAAAAGATTTTGCATCCTTCATCAAACATGCCACATGTGCATGGTACACTGTCTCACAGTGGTTTCTTCTAACACTTATGGGAATTTATGAAATTAACAGCATTTTCCTTATTATTAACCACTGATTAGTACAAAGTGAAGGGTGTAGCTAGAGGTAGAAGCAATTCAGAATGTAGTGTACTTTTGTTTTCTTGGTCCATTTTCTTTATAGCAGGTTATTACTGTAGTTCTGATAGCAGGTTAAAAACCCATATGTTATAGTGAGAATTTAGATAAAGGGAACTCAGATTTAAAAAAAAAAAAAGAGTTTTACAGTATGTTAACAATGTACAGTACTTTGACTTCATAGTTAATCTAACAATGTCAATCTTCAGTGGTATTTAGCATTGCAAAACAAAATTAGTATACTAAGGACAGGTGTCTTTATGTCTTGAAGTGAATGATAAAAATCAGAACAGTAATTCCACTATACATTGCCACAATGTCCTGATGAATAACATCACACTCTAGCCTGTATGCAATGTGGTGATCATTAAGACAGAAACACGGGCCACCTGCTGACCCGAGACCGGAAAGGGAAGAGAATACACATGGAAAACAGGCTAATGGATTATGAAGGAAATGATTAAACAGGAACCTGAATGAGTTTAAGCCATGATAGTCACCAGCCTGAGAAAGAGTAGAATTTTCACAACTGTCCACAATTCCCAAATGCAATAAATAGGACAAAGAACATTTGAAATTAATGGCATTTATTTCTTTAGTTTGAACTGCTATGGGATTAATGTTAAAGGGTTATTGACATATAAACAACAATTTTGGGTTACTTTTTTACTTTAATTTACTTGGGTTCACCTTTGCTACTATACAATACTCCACTTTTTCTAAACCTGTTGTGTACAGCTGATTCCCAATGTTTGTCCTAATGTTCTCCTATTCTTAGTTTTTGAGCTGGTGGTGTTTGTATTTTATTTCCTAGAGTAGTTTGTTCACTCTCTCTCTTTTTTTTAAGACAGCGTGCTAGCCTGATTTGTGGCAATAGCACGCTGTTTGCATTCAGTGTACATGCACATTAAGGTATCCTTCCTGGCCAGTTTTTTTTGCAAAGTGAGTGACATACTCAATAATAGTAGCTCATTAAAATGAAAATTCCAAGATTATCCATATAATCTATAAACTATACATATCGCACACCCTATAGACTATTAGAGCTATATATGGAATGTAGGGAATAGTTATTATGGGACAATTTAAATATACCCCTAGATCACATATAACTAACCTTTGTAAACCTTAAAAAGATATCAACATTAACATGTGCACTGCACAACTAACTATATTTCCATTCTTTATTTGTAACAATAGCATCCTAGCACCACTGCAGATCTAAAGGTGTCATACGTCTTTGTTGATTGAGAATAAAATATAGAATTTTGTAAACAGAATCTATTCAGCTATTTTTAACTTCTACAAAAGCATGTAATATGAAAGCAAGAAACTTATTTTACATTTATAGAGCGTGACTTAAGACGGATACAATCTTACCATCTAAGCACTTGCTCAAGGACCCAACAGTGGAAGCATGGCAGCGGTGGGACTTGAACCCTGGACCATCTGGTCCACAGTTCATACCCTTAAACACCACATCGCCACTGTCCCGAATTATAATTATAAAAATAGAATTGTAATATTGAATAGGAAAAAGGACATGGATGACAAGGGAAGCGGGCAGTGAAGCAGCGAGATAGTGCATGATCTATCTTCAACCAAAGGTTTTCACATTGCTGCATATCTTTAAGGTGGGATACACTGTTAAATAACGTACTTGTAAACATGGCATGAAAGTAGGGACTGCAGGAAGCCAGCACCACCTTGTGCGCCTTGATTTCCTTATTGGCCACATGCAGTACGATGTCGCAGAGAAGGCCGCGCTGTCTCATCCTGTTCATGGACACGAAGGAGTCATGGTAGTGGCGTTTGGAGTTGTGGGAGATGCTGTGGCCATCACGATTCAGCAGTTGCATGCCTCCCTCCATCCTGGCACCGTACTCCAACGAGTGGTGATGCCTGAGCCTCAATCTCAGCAACTGTACAAGAGAGCATACAGTAGATTATGATTAACCAGCACTTACTTTATTTTTTTTTGTTTGTTTATGTATTGTCCACTCCCAATTATGGGTACTCCTGGTAAAAATGAATGAAAATAGAATAGACACACACACACACACACACACACACACACACACACACACACACACTGTCACCGACACATATACATACATTAGGTGCTACTTTAGAGACACCAAAATTAACCTAACACACATGTCTTTGGAATGTGGGAGAAAACCGGAGTACCCAGAGTAAACCCACAAAGACACAGGGAGGACTCCACCCTGGGATTGAACCTTCTTGCTGTGAGGCAGTGGTGCTACCCACCATGCCACTATGCTGCCCCGGATGTTAATTATTTAATTATTTCAATTCATTAACCATATAATTTGTCAATAAACGCCACTTACCTGTGCTTTTTTTTTTTTTTTTTTTACAAATAACACTGTCGAGTTAAAAAGATCAGTAATCACACAGTTTAACAGTTCAGCCGAGTAACATACCCTTAAATGATTTAAGGGTTTCCAAGTACGGATAAACCCTTAACTATAGAATATGTATATTGTGTAAAGAACACAGATTAGGAATGGTGCATTGTGTTGTTGAGTCAACACATTAAAGCTTTTTTATCTGTGCTGGTTCCTCCAAACAAAAGACAACCTTTTCCAGTTTGACCTGTTTAAGGGAAGAAAATCAGTAAGTATTGGCTCCTAAAATTGCATCCACTCTTAGCAGTATGCAAATGTCTCTGGCACAAGGGATTGCAAAAAAAAATTGTAAAATAAGAAACATACTAAATTTATCTCCTGTGTATTAGAGTTAAAAGCCAGCTGCTGGATACAATAGTTTCAGAGGGAAACAATTCTGGAACTCTGGTATGCACTGTGGACAGTGGTGAACCATCAACTTTGTGGAAGTGTTTGAATTAAAATGATGAATGACTATGATCTGAGCCCCCTCAAAAGTTTGTAAGGTTGTATCTTAAAAAAATTACAGCAAAACTCACAACTATGACTTATACTGAAAGACTAAACTGCTGAGTGGCAGTTTAGGTTGTGTATAATCAGTCAGTGATCCTGCACAAACCATATGTTTATAATTGATCAAATTTCCGTAAAATATATATTAGGGTTTGTATTACAGTTTGTGTAGTATATATATATTATAAGTGATCATATTTCCGTAAAAAATATATTAGGGTTTGTTTTATAGTTTGTGTAGTATATATATATATATTATAAGTGATAATATTTCCGTAAAATATATATTATGTTTTGTATTAGATTTTGTGTAGTGTGTGTGTGTATGTATGTATATATATGTTATAGTATATTATATTTTGTTCAGACAGCAATATATACATACATACAATATACAGGCACTTCCCATTTACGGCATAAGATATTTCAACTTTACGTTATAAATAAACATAAACACATTAGGCAAGAACCACATTGGGAATTTCAATTTTTTTCTGGCCAACTGATACGTAGTATACGCAGTATATGAAGTATACTATCCCACACTTCCAATGTTCCGCAGTGGAAGTCGTCAGTGTGTGTGATAGGGAGTCATGTGGAAGGAGTGAAGAACATGTACATTAAAAATAAATTACATTTCATATTACAACCCCAAATCAGAAAACACTGGGACAGTATGGAAAGTGTATACAAAATAACAGGGTTTCGTACATTTATTTTACCGTTGAATAGTAATGAATAGTATGAATAGTGTGAATAGTATGAACCTGATATATTTAATGCTTTGTCTGGTCATTTCATTTGTTAATAAACATCTATTCCTGCATTTTAGGCCTAATACACACTCCAAAAAAAGTTGGGACGGTAAATTTTAAATCGAATAATAATTATGTGATTTCTAACAAGTGATATCAACAGGTGATTAGAATCATGATTTCAGTTTGAGACTGGAAAAGCGACTGGCAGGGATTTGCATGTTGCTCCCTCTAGTGTGCATACTATTATCAAACAATTCAAATAATTGCGAGGAATTTCTGTGCGTAAATGCCAAGGGCACGATATTAACCAAAGGGATTACTTTGGTTAACTTTTGTCAAGCACGGAGTTACATTAACGGATGCCACTTAAAACTTTAGCGTGCAAAAAAGAAGCCCCATGGTAACCATGTCCAAAAGCGGCATCGACTTCTCTGGGCTTGGAGCCATCTGGGATGGACCGTCACACAGTGTAAATGTATTGTGGTCAGATAAATCAGTATTCCAGGACGTCATATGCTCCGGACCAAACAATAAAAAGGATCATTCAGACCAATATCAGAATCTAGTCCATAAACCAGGGTCGGTCATGTTATGGGGTCATTTACACTTCTGTGATAGCAGCATTAATGCACATACATACATCTTAGAGCAACATAAGCTGCCTTCAAGACATCACCTTTTCCAGGAAGATCCATACATTTTTCAACAAAACAGTGCAAAACCACATGCTGCACACATTATCAAAACTGGGGATCAAACCCAGGACTTTCTTGCTGTGAGGCGACTGTGTTAGTCACTGAGCCAATGTGTCAACTTGTCATGGGAGCAAGATTTACTCAACTCCAGAGTGATGGGCACGTCAGCGTAAGAAGGGAAGCACCTGAAAAGATGCATCAATCATATAGAATGGCTACTGTATATAGTAGGATAAGTAAGGGCAGCCCTTAAAGGCCCTTAACCCATAATTGCTTGGATTTTAAGACTGTATGAGTTATACTACCCTCTGGAAACCCCCAGAGGAACCGAAGTCAAATATCAAACCCATCCTGTACAGGATGAGATTAGACCACAGTAATATGTATTGTATAGCAGAATTACGAATTGAGCAGCAATTGTGTACAAGAGAGTGCATTCACTAATTACTTATCGTCTATCCAAACACATGGACTTTCATTTTAAGTGGTTTTTGGTTTATCTGTCCTTTACTTAATGCTTGAAATTTTACCCAGATTTTTGGTAATAAAAAATATGGACAGTGATCAGGATTGAAAAAAAAGAGTATTTCTTTAAATCCACAGGGTACAGTCGGTCCTGAGCGGAGAAACACTGGTTTCCATGCCAATCCCCGTAGCCACCAACACCCATTCATCTGACTCAGCACAGTGACACACAGCATCACAACAGTGACAGATGCAAATCATTTAAAGCTCTGCATCTCCCTAATAATAACGTCTGTTTAACAGCCTGTGACGTACATTACTGCACACTCCTATAGAAAATGACTGAGCATCAGAGCCTCCAAACCCCCTTTAATCACCATTAGATCACAGAGGATCCCCGGGAAACACTGCTTTTACCTTTAATGATAGGTCCCCTTGTCTTGATTTGCTCCCGTGAAAATAACCGAGGCTGAATCGATCCTGCAAATAAGCTGTGCAGCGCGTATGAAAAAGTATTTGCCCCCAGTTTGTGCGTTTGTATGTTATTGACGTAAATGCAACCGCATGAGCGCAAGGTGCTGACATCATTTCTTTAAGGTGGCTTGGCCCAATCAGCAACACGTAGCCAATAAAGACCAGAAAATGACCTAATCAGTGATTACAGAATGTGAAATATGTTTCACCATAACCAAATACTAACTGTGGCAAATTGTCAAAAACGACGGTTGAATGTGCCCAGCTTAGTAGAGTTTGCTTAATGTCAGTCGACCTTAAAAAGCAGCAATTTATTGGATAGCCGCTTTGATACGTTTGCACAAAATAGATTTTGTTTTCATTTCTGATCAGATTAAATGCACTTGTATCGACCTCTGTGGGGATGCGAGGAAAAAACAGGATGCTGCACATTAAATTCACTGAAACTTTACGAAAAATGATGTGCGATTATCAGTCGTCGAGTCGACTCTGATTCTGATTCCAGGTGTTGAGAATCGATTCGACGGTCCGTTCCAAGAGCCAATACCAAAATCCGCTAAGGCAATTCAAATTTAATTAAACTAACGCCAACACATATAGCAACGCGAATCTAGCGACTGAAATAATTATTTATTAATAGTTCAATACAGTAAGATTACACAGTTCACTTACAAAATACACATTTCCTCATATATCCCTAACAAAGCATTGACCTTAATTATTGGACTCGTTTATTCACAGAATAAATCATCCGTTTGTGTCTCGCAAAGGGGAAATGCATATCTGCTTTTATCCTTAACTATTTAAACACTAAGTAGCCATAGAAACTATTTTACTAAACGCTTGATAATCGTTTGGTTTTTAAAAAAAAAAGTTAAAACGGCTAAATCAGCAAAATGAATCAAACGAGTCGACTCCTGAATTCCCAATGAATGTAAGTAGGATAAATTGATTCAGTTAGTACTGTAGTTATTTAAGACATTGATCATGCAACGATCGCTTTCTTAATCCGTGACAGTTGTTCATGCAGGTGGACAAAATGTTACAAAGCAACTTTTGTCATTATTATTTCATTAACGTTAAAATGGCAGGCTTTATATCGAACAAAGGCTGTTAATGACAGGAAGATGTGAGCCATAACGTTAGGTTTGAGTGTAACGTTGCTTGGACTTAGACGGATTGTCCGGATTGTTAATCGCTTTTACTGAATATTACATATAATCTTTGGTAATATATTAAAAACAATAAAGAACATCAGAGCAAATCACCTGCCGACGTCTCCTGTGTCTGACTGACAGCGCCTGGCTCTTTCTATGGAAAACTCTCTCCAGCTTTACAAGTAGCCACTGATCATGTCCGTTTAGTCTGTATTTCCAACAAAGTTTTAATGAACATCTAGTTCCCCAACACAATGCGAGCGATAAACACTGCCATACGCGTCGCTTTAATGTACAGCGCTACCCCTTGTGTTTGATCCTGTTGGCTGGAATGAAGCAAGATAATTTTTTGTTGCAAGTCACCGCCCTGATTAACTTTTCACGCTCGATTACAGTACTGTCTTGCCGTAATCTTTAGAAATATACTTACCTAAAATCTAACACCACGCCATTTCAAACGCACACGCACACACGCACACGCACACACACACACACACACACACACAATTATGTGCATTTTACTTTGCAAACAGAAGCACATGGTGTTTACTTTCTATTTCCTTTATTTATTGTTAATAAAGGTTTTGTTTGTTTATTTGGCTTCTTAAACGTCACGACACATTTAAATCCTAAATTAAATCCTAAATTAGAGAAATTCTAAATTAACCTAACACGCATGTTTTTGGACTGTGGGAGGAAACCAGAGTACCCGGAGTAAACCCACACAGACACTGGGAGGACATGCAGACTCCACACAGAAAGGACCCAGGCCGGTAAAAAAAAGTTGTTTCTCAGTTTAATTTGCACACAAGGTAACATTAACAATTTCACCACTATAGTAAAGTATAACAAATCTAACGACGTCAATGTAAAATAGAGATAATAGGGAAATCCCGGAGCAAGACTCCAAACAATTGAAATGCATTAGAAATCCCCAAACTGAAACCTGCCACTGGTTTGCCTTATCACGAGCGTGATTCAGAAGATCAACGTGTTGTAGCGTTGCATTGTGGGTAGCGCGTCCACAAGCACGTTGGAAAACAGCATGGCAGGCAAAGGGAAGAGGTGAGTGCAGTGCTTAGTTATATTAATTACAAAAACGTACACAATACATGTTATCAAACATTGCTGCTGGAGTGGTCTTGTGTGTGTTTAATGTAGATCAGCTGAGGAGAACAAGGTTGGAGTTACACGTACAGAACATTAGCGGTCAGCAGCTAGCGAGTCGAGTTTAAAGAACAGGCTGGGAATTAAAACGTGGTTTCGGAGCGAAATAGCAAATGAAGATCATACGTCATCTTGTGCGGCACCTTGTACCGCATAACTGTAAAGTTCGAATAGTTACCTTGTAAGGATTCATCGTCATTAATCTTAGTGGAATCTGGTTTGATCTTGTACCCTCCTGGAAAAAACTGACCAGCACATGATGGGCTTTACTGGGGGTGCTGGTGACCAGCACATGATGGGCTTTACTGGGGGTGCTGGTGACCAGCAAATGCTAAGCTTTACCGGAGGTGCTGCTGACCAGCACACGCTGGCCTTTACCGGGGGTGCTGCTGACCAGTACACGCTGGCCTTTACTAGGGATGCTAATGACATGCTGGGCTTTACTAGGGGTGCTGGTGACCAGCGAATCCTGGTCTGTAGTAGGGGTGATGGTAACCAGCACATGCTGGGCTTTACTGGGGGTTCTGGTGACCAGCACATGCTGGGCTTTACTGGTTGTGCTGGTGTTTAGCACTGACTGGTCTTTACTGGTTCTTGGATGGTTGTGACCGATCCATGCTGTTCTTTCTAGGTATGCTGGTGACTAGCATATACTGGTTGAACAACAAAACCAGCAGGATCATACTGGGCAACCAGGTTTGCCAGCAAGGTTATGCTGGTCAACCAGCAAAACCAGCACCACACCAGCTTAAACCAGTATGGATCTGTTGCTGGTCAATGCTTGTTTTTTCAGCAGGGTAGCAGTGTGTTAAACGAAATCCTTGTTGTGATCCTATTCCAGCATCCATCTTATCAGCGAGAACTGGATCAACAGACCTGTATGATGAACATTTGAGGTTTAACGAGTTTGATCAGAATAGATCAGAATTTACAATCTGCAGATTAGAAACCTTAACCATCAAATGTATCCACACCTGTTATATAGCGGTACAGATCACAACAGGTCAGATCTGGTGCCGGTGCTGGTGTCATATGGCATTAATGTTCTTAAACACCTCTTTGTCACAGTTGGGATGTAGGATCAGTCCAGGTGAAGACCTGACTGCTGATGATTAATGCCAACAATGCAGGAACAAGTAGAAGAGAAGCCATTGTGCAAAAACTACAACACTACTGTACTTGGTGTCACTGCACTGCTCTGGTCCACAACTCAAATTCTGGGCGTAAACATTAGGAGATATTTATTTGTTTTTGTATAGATTTTGAGAACAGTATAGTTGCATTTATTTTCGAGACTATTTGCCTGTGAACCGCTGCCTCAAATAAGAATAGTAAGTTTTATTTATTGAAACTTTTTGCTCAGCATTTAGTCTGCTCACACTGATGCTGCATGTGTCCAGTACATGTGTGTGCTTGAGATTTGTGAAAATGACACTTTATCCTGGTGAAAGTAGGCATCAAAAGATGAGTATGCTGTGATTATAAAGACATGGGCAGGGTAGTGTTTAAAAGATGGTCAGATGTTTTGAAGTGGCACAAGGTGTGGCCAAAAACAATCACATACATCATTACACGACAACCAGCAAGCTGAACCGTTGATGCAAGGCAGGATGGATCCATGCTTTCAAGTTGTTTACACCAAAGTCTGACCCTACCACCATTGGTCTCTTGCTGTAGTTGCCCATCTGCTTCAAGGTTTGAAAGGAGAGTCTCTTGTGGTTGTAACAGTGGTTACAGTGGTTGTAACGAGTGGGTATTTGAGTTACTGTTGGCTTTTTATCAGCTCAAACTAGTCTGGCCATTCTCCTATGATCTATGGCATCAACAAGGTGTTTTAGTCCAGAGAACTACTGCTCACTGGACATGTTCTCTTTTTCGGACCATTCTCTGTAAACCCTAGAAACAGCTTTGTTTGAAAGTCCAGGTATTTCAGAAACCGCTGATCTTCTGGGTGTGGGACTTGAAGCATTACTTCTATATTAATTACTACAACTGGAATCAAGCAAGTTACTCTTTGTAATCAAACATCACTACTCCAGTATTTGCCTGGAACTTGACCAGGACGGTTTCTCTTGAACCTCTGTTTCCTGTTTTGGTCTGCTCCAAGTGAAGAATGCAAAAGGATGCATTTTTATGGGGATGCTCCGATCATGCTTTATGCTGCCGATCACATATACCGAACACACTGACTGGCTGTAAATTTTTCTATTTAGTTACGATGAGTGCTACTGGCTATGTGATCTGGAAAAAAGAACAATAACATTTTCTTAGACAAAAACATGTTTTACTGACTTTCTTCAAGAGAAAAAATACAAAATGCTCACAGGCTCGACTATTCTTCCACCACTGAAAAAGGCTGGTCATCTATCCCAATGATTTCATTTGTTTTTTTGGGGGGTTATTTGCTTAGCCTTCTGCCTGTCATGCACATACGGGCGAGTGTTGGTGAGCGTGAGCTGCTTTAATTGCCTTTTGACTGTTGCTGCTCCGGGTGCCTTTTTTTATTCTTTCTAGTGAACCTCAAAAACTCACCATACTCCACCCATAGTTTGTTTTTTAAATGACGTATCAAATTAGTTGTGCTGAATCATTTGAATGTGCTTCCCCCACGAGGTGTTTTTTCATTGCATATGTTGCAGGATGCAAACTCTACATCTTTCTTGCAGACAGTGTAAAAGTTTCACACTTAATACAGGGCCGTTGCGGGTTGCATAGGGTTCATGTTTATGAAGGCAAGGTGCAATAAAAAAAAAATGTTACGCAAGTCCCAGGTTTTTATGTATTTATATACGAACACACCATCAAATATTCTCTAGTTTATTCTATAGTATATAAGAAACCAGATAATTTCTTATATAATGGTATATTATCTGATTGATCTATTGACACAATCCAATTACAAATTTGATGTTAGCACTTTTTGTTGGTGCGATTGGTGTTTACTTAAGTCTTTTGACTTGAGTTGTCTTGCTCTTTTGCTTCTAGTTTAAAACTTGTATTTGAAACTGCTGCAGTGGACTCATTGTCATTATGGTACCTGAAGTGACACTGAAGAAAGCACTTCAGGATTGTCATTCATGTGATTTGGATGGAAACTTGATGTCCATTTTGACGGTGAATGTTGCGGAAAGATCTGTTCAAAGCAGTTCAAGCAGAAATGTAAATATATTTTAGTGTAGAATGGAAATGCATGTAGTCCCACATGGCTAAAACACAAGTGTTAGGCCTACTCGTATATGACAGGTGACGTATTTCGTCAAAATGGTTTGGGGCAAAAGAGAAGTTATTGCTAAGACTTTTGGTCTACTGATTCATAAACAATTTAGACCATTTAAGGCATTTCGACTCCATGCTTCATATTATAGAGAAAATGCATATGAATCTTAGTAATAACATAATAATAATATGTCTTGCTTGTTCACAAGCTAGCATCTTTTGGTTCTTTGCTTGTTCTGCAGAAAGTTGGAGGACCTCAGTGTGGATGAGTTCCTGTTGTCGGGATTGGATTCTTTCGAGGGAGACGATTCTGAAGATGAAGCTTCAGGTGAAGAAAATGATACAGCCAACAACGTGTCTACAGAGAAGTAAGCAGGGTTTTAAGTTAAAATATGGCATTCGCTAAGTAATTAAATAAAATAATTTATTCCGTTTGAAGGGTTCTCTTGATACACCGAGATTGCTGCTAGCCTGGATTGATATGAGAGTACTATAGGAATACATGGTCTTGTTGTAAGGCAAACATTCAGTGTGCGCACATGCAGTGAAAATCAGATTTTTTCAGTAATTCGATTAAACGAGTTTGCATTTACTTGAACAATCAGATAACGGGGCAAGCTCCAGTTTACATGACTGGGATAATAATCGGATTTCTACTTTGCAACCAGCCAATAATCTCACAGGAAGATGTGACATGAACTGCAAACTGGAATATTAAATAATCTGTCAGATGTTTCATTTTGTCAGCATATACTACGTTTGAGTCTCCGCAAAGTGTTCAGTAGCAGTTTAAAGGGTGCTGCTTATAATGCCAGATCCCAAGTTCAAACACCAACCAGGGCTATGGAAATGATCTCAAAGGTAGCTAAGACTTGCCAACTGCATTACACTGTCGTGTGATGTTTTGTGTGCATGCGCAGACTGAGAAAACTGATGGAAATTGTAGTATGGGTCGGTATGCTCTGAGAAATTTGATTACTGAAATAAAATCCAGCTCTCTTTATGCGATTTCTTAATTTTATTTATTGGTCTCACGCTGTGTCTTAAGCTACCTCATTCCCTCTCCAAAGTCGCTTTAGTAGAGTAGAAACAGCACAGTAGAGACATGCAAGCATTTTGCATATTCTTTTTACAGAAGTGCAAATTGAATATTAATTCATCAATCCACCTGAGTAGACTACCGAATATTCACCGAGTCTGTCTCAATACCTAGAGAGTGCCCTTGCTGCCTGGTACTTATGTAGGGTGTTCTTGGCATAAGCAACTTTCTAACCAACAGTGCAACATTAAGATCTTGATCACTTTTACATTATTGCTCCGGGTCGCAGGTTAGATTATTTTATTGGATTTTTGTTTTTTATTATATAGATTTATTTGGAGGATGTTTATTACAATCTGTGTTCCAAGCACATGAGAAGCACACAAAAGCTAATATGAGAATAACTAATGAGAGAACATGTGCAGCGCGGTGACTCGGCGGATAGCACCGCTGCCGGGTTCAATCCCAGGGTGGAGCGGCTTGAAACCTTTCTGTGTCTGCCTGGGTTTACTCCGGGTACTCCGGTTTCCTCCCACAGAGCAAAGACAAAGATGTGTGTTAGGTTAATTGGCTTCTCTGAATTTTTGACTTGTGTATGCAAAACACCACACCCAGTGTCACTGGAAACAGCTGCACGCCGGTTCCAAGCCCAGATAAATGGTAATACTTCATGGATCACATCGATGAAAGACAGAAATATGTGGAGATCGATGATCCATCAAGTGACCGAGAGTCAGCCGCGACTGTACGGTTAATCCATCCATCCAGTAATTGAACGTTTAAGCCCCTCTCTACAAGCTCTGATGTTTGTCACATCTATCTGGTATCTGGACATAAATCGTTTAATGGAACCAAGCATGTGTCCGTATTATAATATGTGAAAATCGGGTGATGATCTTTCAGACATCGCATATGGGCTAGCATATTTGACCACTGCACACTTAAAGTTTTTGTCTTTGTCTTTCTCAGGCTTGCCAAAAAGAAGGGGGCAGCATCTGAACACAAAAACCAGCTCTCAAGACTCAAGGACAGCGATCCAGAGTTCTACAAATTCCTGCAAGACAATGACCAGAAACTCCTGAATTTTGATGATACGGATAGTTCAGAGGATGAGGAGGAAAAGAAATACCACAAACTTCCATCTAATCTAAAGGCATGTTTTTAAAGTCTGTAAGGATATAAGAGATAAACTATCATATAATAATATATTATATATATTAAAATAATAATATCATATAATACTCACCTCACTTTGCAACAAAGACAGTTATTTGATTGCTATGCAGTCAGAACAACTACCGTAATCCAGTGAAAGCTTTTCAAACTGCGTAAACCCTGATTTCACGTCAAAGTATTGTATAATTTAAAAATTATTAATATTATAAGTAAATGTTTGAATATTTTGTTTGTCAGGTTGCCAGCTCAGAGGAGGAGGAGGAGGAAACTGATGATGATGAGGCAAAGGAGGAGAAAAAGCCAAAAAAGTCAGAGAAAAAGACCACAAAAGTCACTGCTAAGATGATTGAGAGCTGGAAGACGGAGCTGAAGGTGGTACTGGTATTTGTTCATTGTTGGCTATGATTGGTTGAGGCTAAACCTGCATGACTGTGTTAGAGACAGGGGTTATAACATCAGCATTGTTAATGGAAGTGTGTTGGGGTGTGTGTGTGTGAGTGTGTTGGGGGTGTGTGTGTGTGTGTGAGTGTGTTGGGGGTGTGTGTGTGTGTGAGAGTGTGTTGGGGGTGTGTGTGTGGGTGAGTGTGT